>CATQJA010002279.1:0-130000 GCA_958295435.1 Mesorhabditis spiculigera
TACAGGGTGGGGCAAAAAAAGTGCCGTAGTTTGTCCCCAATTATCTCGAGAAGGAAAGATATTTCACCGTGCGTTACCATGCCAGAATGCTTAAATATGTCAGGAATAGGGAAATAACTCAACTTGATTTTTCGATTTTGGCGGCGTATCAATACAAATGACACCCGAAAACTGTGCGTTCCGGCAGAACTTCGATTGCATTTTTGGATTGCTGGTGGTCGAACAATTCCGATTTTTACAGTGTAGGTACCTAAGGACTGGCCCTACGCACATTCGGAATTTTGGAATTTTGAAGGTCAGGTTGGCAAGTTATAGCGTGCTCAAATTTAATATGGAGAAATTTCGTAAATTTCGAATATTACAAAAACCTATGGCGGAAACCTCAAAATAAGCTGTTTTAGCATGTCTATAGGCTTGATACAATCCCGCAAAAATATCAAAAAAAATGTTCAGATTCGCGGATTTTTGAGTTTTTGACGACCCCCTGGTCATGCATTCTTTCGAGGTCACGAAACTGAACTTTGGAAAAATATTTCTAAAATTGCAGATAGAATTCCCGTGTTTGCTTTGCTTCTTTGTGTAGGACTGGGGTCCATCTATTATGTACACAATTTCTAGCTACCGTACTCCTTTGGAAGGTTGCCTTTTGGCGCCTCCAAAACGGTTGGTTCGTGCTATTTCGCAGACCTTCGTGCCAGTCTATAAAATCCAATTGCGCGGCTAGAATTATTTTCATAATTTTATTTGATATTACTTAATTGGCGCATTCTAAGCTTATAATTACAAATTCATTGGGCCATCCGATCTTTCAAAAGAAATTCATGAAAAGTCGAAATATAACCGAATTCGAGGCGACGTAAAAAAATTCTCGAGGCTTTAGTAGCCTCGACTTTTTTGGCATAAACTAAGCTTCAGTAGTCAACTAGAACCCATGGAAATAAAAAACCTTTTCATGGTAAACGAATTTAGAAGAACACCCCAAAGTCGGCTTTTCAAAAAACGTTACTTTCGGATTTTAAATAAAAATTAACCATTACCTTCAACCAGATCATTCCAGTATTCTGCTCTCATACACTTTTCGATGCGTGCTTTAATTGTATCCACCAAACCCCGGTGCCTTTTTCATTTTCAAAAATTCGATTTTCGGGCCAGGGTGTCGGGTCCAAAATCGGGCCCCGAGGAGGGTTTTCTTCTTTCCTTCATAACTTTGTCATTTGCCACAGGAATGAAGTCATTTTTGCATGTGCTCTGACAAGCACCCAGAGAACAGTCTAGAATCGAAAAACCGTCACTTTATGGAATTTTTTCTTGGCATGCTAAAACGCGCTCCAGGAGGGTTACTGTAAGAAACAGAAAATCGTCGTTTTCGTGATCTTTTCACCATAGAAACGTTTCGATCTTTCAGGAAAACAAATAATAATAGTTTTTGGTCCGATCCATTAAAATATTTCAAAATTTCCGTGGCAGAATCCAAAAATCAGTTTTTAGCATATTTTAAGAAAGTGTGTGGATAGAATGCCGCGATATTTGGCCAATAAGTGCCCCTTACCATTGTTAAGCAATGATAAAATTTTAAGCGAAATCGCAGCTTACAATAAAAAGAAAAACGCAAAAAACAAAAACTACAGTATCCCTCTGGGGCACGTTTTAGCAAGCAATATTAAAATACCATAGAATCTGTTGAAAATTGGTGTGGTACCAAAGATCATCATCCGGAGACACCATTTGCAAAATATCAGCCATGGGCAGCGTATTTCAAGAAAGTTGCGAATTAAGATGAAAAAAGATGCAAAATAGTGAAATTTGTATTGCTTGTAATAAAAGAACTAGAGCTTGAAAAACTATAAGATTTGGGCATTACCTTTCTACAAATGTCAACTATTTTTAGGCCAAAAACCAGAATTTTCCCACCACCCATCCCAGAACGCACAATTTTCGGTCGTAACCAGCGTCAATAGTACAGTTGCGTACTCAAAAATCGAAAAAATCAAGTTGAGTTATTTCCCTATTCCTGACATATTTAAGCATTCTGGCATGGTAACGCACGGTGAAATATCTTTCCTTCTCGAGATAATTGGGGACAAACTACGGCACTTTTTTTTGCCCCACCCTGTACTTTAAACATTTTTTAGGTTACCTGAATGACACGTCGATTGTTGTTTGTCTCGCCCTCCTTCGAGCTGAGGCTTCTCCGTTTCTTGTGTCGGCGGTGATGCTGGAAATTTTGCGGTTTGTTTTAGGCCTTTTAATTTTTGCAGTGTTGTTTGATGTGGCGTCATTCTATCGGATCATCATCCTAGATTTTGTGTCGCCGAAATATCACCTTATCCCCGGCTTCGAAGGCTGATAAGCGCCGCGCCACCACCCTCACTATTTTGTTGTTTTATTGGCCGGAAAGTGAGTAATTGCGGATTTAAAGAGGATTTTGCTGATTTGTCGATGGAGATTCGGCGAGGTGCAAGTCCAAAAAGATTTCGAGATTCACTCAACATTCTAACCCAGCTTATTTTTAGATGTTTCTTTTCCTGAAAGGCTGCCGGGGCAAGAATTCGCGGCTTGAGGGTGGCGATAAGAGGTCCCGCGACCCCGGCCAGTGATTACCGACCGGGCGGGCTAAATCTGGCGATACCGTACCCACGTTTGCAAGTGTTTTTCGATCAGAGCACTTTTTAGGTTGATCTTGTTGCATAAAAAAAATAGAAAGATGACGCTGCGTCGGATGCAGCCTGTAGCGACAATTTTATCAATTTTCAAGGTTGTTTTTGGTTTTTTAGGGCAAATTAAAGGTTATAAATTTTAGTTCTTTAGTTAAAGTTTTTAAACAATTTTTGAATTTTTAAGATCAACACCAACCTTCCGATGATGATGATGATGAGGGCGTAACGTTGGCGGATCGGCCAAGTCGAGGGAAAGATCCTCGTACACAGGAAACGCGTCGAGCAGGGAGCATACGAGAAGTAGTAGCACACTGGAATTGGAAAGTTAAAGTTTGTAAAGGTATTAAACCTGAATTTTGTTTTTTTGTCAATAATCGTCAAAAGTTTCGGAATTGATTGGTTTATAAAATGTTTGAATTTTGTTGTTTTTTAGTAATCGGAGACATGTGAGGAGGGAAAAACACAGAAAGTCATGTGAGGAGATGGAAGCTATCAAAATTTGCTAAAAATGTGCGTTTTTAGGTCCAAAATTTATCAAAAACGTTCGAAAATTTCGAAATTTTTTTTGGTTAAAATTGTTCTTCTGTTTTTTAATGATCGGAAACTATCAAAACAGCAATTTTTTTTAGTTTTTAAGACTATGAAAAACTTTCGAGTTTTTGGAGGAAAGTTTTCGTACAGTTAGTCTGAACGAAGGAAGTTAATTTTACCAACTAGCTTCTCCCCGCTAATGAATCAGTACCTAATTCCCCAGGCTTGCACAGCCCAATTTCTATGCCATTTCGATGCCGATCTACCCCCCCAGGAACGATGTTCTCAGAGAAACGGCTCTGGGAAAACGGCAAGCTGGGCCCGCGGGGAGTTATCAGAGATTGCCAGGCCGGGCGGGACCCACGTGCTCTCAAAGAAGCACGGTAAGCCGGCTTGGCGGGTGAGCAAGTGAAAATTCTAGCCTGAACTGGTGCCCCTGCCGAGGGCGGGGGTCATGTGCTACTTTGGTGGCTATTGTCTGCTTCGGGGTTATCGGGGCAACGCCGAGATTTTTTCGTGGTTGCAGCAGGGCTTGTTTTGCTCGAAAGGGAAACGGGGGAGAGGGGATTATTTCCGAGGGCCACCCGGTCCAAACTTAAAACTATAGCCCTACAAATGGGGTACGGTATTTTGGGTGGGGCTTTCTGAGAATTCACGAAAAATATCGACAGCGAAAATGCCGACGTTTAAATGCCCGACATACAAAGCGCTAATCTGCTAGCAGGGTAACTTGTCGCTATTTCGGCTGCCGGCATTTTTGTTGCAAATGTTGAAAATGCCGACGGCTAAAATGCCGACATCGAAAATACCGACAGCTCGATATTTCTAAACGCTCTAATCGCGAGTTTTCGGGATTTTTGCGGAAGGTTTCAAAACCCCGACAATCAAAGTGCCAAATTAGTAAAAAAGGCTTTTTGAGACCACAACTCTTCACTTGCCGGCATTTTTCTTGCTAAATTTCTTTCGTTCTATTTCGGGACTTTGGCAGTCGGAATTTTTGCTTGTCGGGATTTTGGCTGTCGGCATTTCCGCTTACCGGGATTGTGGCTGTCGACATTTTAGCTTGCCGAAATTTCGGTATCCTAAGAAATCTTTCAGGATTTTTAGCCCCCAAAAACTTATCGGTTACGCAAACCGCTACGCTCCACCGGTTTTTTGCAACGAAACCCGCTTCCGCTCAGCTACACCGTTTTTACCGGCTCTTCCTAGCAAACTCGGTCCCCCGTAATTCCGGTCAAAATCGCGTGGGGTCAGCGAGAGCGGATATATCAGAACTTCTACGATCACACCCGCGAGGGTGAGCAGGGTGAGCGAAAGCGAAATGAGCGGAACCCGTTGGATGGAGGTCAGCCACGCCGTGCATCTCGACGACACGCACCGGGCAGCGGTGAACGGGGGGAAAATACCTCGAGAATTTTGGTGATACCGTAACTGGGGCTACCGTACCGGTTTTATGGGAATAAAGGGAATTTGTACTATGTATAAGCCGGAATGCCGAAATTCCGAACTTCAGAACACAGAATGCTCAAAATGACAAAGTCCAAAATCCGGAATACCAAAATGCCGAACACTAAGACACCGAATTTGATCATTCCGAGCGCAAAACCCCGAATTCGAAAATCCCGCCACCATATCCTACAACAATCCGAATTCTATGAAAAAATCCTCATTGAAAACCCGTTTTCGAAAAGCCCGAATTAGAAAAGCAGGAATTCCGAAGCATCACCCCTTGAAAAAGCCGAATCAAAAATAAAATTCGGAAAATCCGCATTCCATAATCCCGAATAAAAAAAAATCATGATGACGAAAATGCCGAATTACAGTACCCCGAATTCCAAAATCCCGAATACCGAAATCGCGAATTCGAGAATCCGGAAAGCAATGTCAGCTAGGACTGGTAAACTGCAAGAGTCGATTTTTTCGAAGTTTCCAGTGCCTTTAAAAGGTTTTTATGGAAAAGTTATCGAAATTTTGAGTGGAGTTTTCAGGGGAATTAGGCTGTAGATCATACTACACAGAATTCAGCGAAGAGAGAGCGGGAGTGATAGAGAGACAGAGTGAGAGCGAGAGTGACAGAGAGAGACAGAGTGACAGAGAGAGCGACTGAGAGAGCGAGAGAGTGAGAGAGAGAGAGAGAGGGGAGAGAGAGCGAGAGTGTCAACGATAAAAAACTCACATCATTGGCCGCCACCTCATCCTGGGCCCCGGGCCGCACTCCTCGGCTCTGGGCGGCCGTCTTCTTCTGAACAACAGACTCTTGAGCGCCACAACAACTTCAAGGAGGACAGGTAAACATTCAGGAAAATGCGCGAATACAGATTACAGTTGTATCTGTGTTTTTTTTTGTAAGGGCTAGGGAGCGGTTGTAAATAGGATGAAAACGAGCGGGGTTATCAGGGGGCGGGGGGGGGAATGGGCGGCTTATCTTTCAAGCCCAACAATGCAAATCCTCGGGGGTCGAAATGGCCTGAAAAAAAAAGGGGGAGGAGGCCATTTCGGGTGATTGGCGGGCCCTAACTGCACCGTACATTTGAGAAGAGAGAGAGAGAGAGAGAGAGAGAGAGAGAGAGAGAGCACAACACGGATGAAGCAGGAGGACAGCTGATCCCATAAATGTCGCTACGGAAGTAGTAAAAGTAAGAAGCCTTTAGAAGTGCCGACGAGCTGCTGCTGACCTTTGAGTTCCACGTCTTCTAGCCGTTCACGTGGACACTGTAGATAACCTTTTCTGGAGTAATTTTTCCTAAGAATTCATTGCTATATTAAATTTTGTTATTTCCAAAGACCTCTGCTAGCATGCCTAACCATAGAGAACAAATGGATTCCTCAAAGATCTCTGCTAGCTGGCCGAGTTACCGAGCTAGTGAGGGTTCCGCAATGTTCTCTGCTAGCCTGCTAATCAGCGGGTTGTGGGTTCCCTAATACTCTTTGCTAGATTGCCCGCCTTCTAGCCAACTCGTAATCAGATCGCTCGTCATACTCCTAATCACTGGTAACCTAAGTCTATGCTGAAGCTTAAGCCCAAGCCGCAGCCGAAGCCTAAGTTAAGCCTTTCTACCACGCCGAATTTAGTTCAAACAACAAAACAAAGGGACAGCTCCCCACATCATAGAGGGTATAAAGGCATATAAAGATATGAGACGGGAACAGACCCCGGAACCCCGCATACAGTAACCACCCGTACACAAGTGTCAAGCGGAACGCTGCCATGATAGGCGTGAACCGAAAAGAGCGCGACGCGGCTGCCATTGACCGCACAGAAGACAATGCCAAGACAATGGGGTGAAAACCCGAGAAGGGCGGGAGTGAAAATGCCCCTGGGGCTATGAGCGCCTCGGGGGCGGGAACGCCCGCCGGCGCTTTCGCTCTTTGTCTCGCCTTCACCTTTCCCGTGGCGCCGGTTCGGGAATCATTGTCGAATTCGTAGCCTGTCGCTCTCTCTCTCTCTCTCTCTCTCTCCCTCGTTCTCTGGCTGATTATCAACCTCTCCCGCCTAGCTGTCGCGACATACCTGCCTTGCCTCGGGCTGGTAAACACCCAATTTGGCAACGCAATGCTTTGGCGACTTGCACTTGTCGCAGACAAGGTCATAACAAGATGGAATACAAGCGTGACAGTTCGGCTTAGGCTAAGCTTAGCTTAAGCCTTAGCCTATGCCAAGCGAAGCCAAGTCTACGCCAAGCCTAAGTGGAAATATAGCCCTAAACCTAAGCCTAAGTTTAAGACTAACCTAAGCTAAGCCTAAGCTAAGCCTAAGCCAAGGCTAAGCTAAGCCTAGGCTAAGCCTAAGCTAAGCCTAAGCTAAGCCTAAGCTAAGGCTAAACTAAACCCAAGCTAAGCCTTAGCTAGGACTAAGCTGAGCTTAAGCTTAAGTATAAATTTAACCCTAAGCCCAAGCCTAGTCTAAGTCAAGCCCGCTACCCAAAATTCCCAAAACAGCTGGATGGCGGCGTGAGGGTGAGGTCGATTTTTATACCATTTTGAAGGTCTCGAAGTGTGCGTTAAGGTAGGACTTCAAAAAGTGTTTACGAGAATGAAATTTGTCCAACTTCAGACACTTTTGAGCTGTGGTTTTTAGTGATTCTTTCCATTTCGTTACCTAATGAAAAGGTTGAGTGTTGCGTATCTCGTCTCCTTAAAATTTCGGCGCTTCTATTTTCTGCTTCGCACCAAAACATCAAAACATTCCCCCAAAAATCAGGGCTCGACAACAACATTCAAAAACCGGGTTTGCACGACACCCCAGACGAGGTCACCACCCCAGCATCAAATCGATCAAATTACCGAAGGGGTGTGGTGCAGATTGTGTGAATTGTTGGCAATGCCTCGAGACTGGGTGGGTGCAAGGCTGTCCGCAAGGCTTCTGCCTCTTCTGCCTCTGCCCTTCAGTCATACATTCCCCACCCCACCCCATGCCCTCGGGCAGTCAACAAACCGCCATCAGCTTGACAGTCGAGAGCCCCGCCCTAGACACCGTCTGCCACCCAGCTTCCCACAGACTCATAAATCCCACGGTCCGCTACAGGGGATCTGGCATATCCCACGCTCGGGGTATGGCAACAAGGGCATGCTAGCAGAGATCCTTGAGACAGCACTGGCAGGCCAGCAGAGATCTTCGAGGGATCGAGGGCATGCTAGCATAAATTCTTCAAGCAAAAGGCAGACGAGCGGAGATCATTGAGGAAGGGATGGAAGGGTAGTGGAAATTTTTGCGGGACGGAGGGCAGGCTAGCAGAGATCATTGAGGAATCGTGGGTAGGTTAGCAAAGATCATTGAGGAAGCGAGGGCAGGCTAGCACAGAACTTGGAGGAAGCGAGGGCAAGCCAGCATAGATCATTGTGGAAGGGCATTCTAGCAAATGTCCATTGAGGAAGCAAATATTTTCGCTAAGCGACCGTTTTCTAGAATACAAATGTTTTGAATGAATGAATACTTAGAAAATACGTTCGTTAAGAAGTTTGTACAAAATTAACAGAATTTCGAAACCCGCGATTACAAAAATTAAGCAAACTAGATAATGACGTATGCAAATTACGCAAAAAACACGATAACGATATGAAAATTGAGCAAAAATGGAGTAAAATATGACACATACTAGGTCCAGTGATGAAAAACCGTCCATTTCGCCGAACAATTCCGTTTCTTGCCTATCTACAGGTACAGTCATCGGAAAAAACGCGACCTGGCATTTGAATCCCGAGGCCAAAACCCTCGACTATTATGTCTATCCCATGATTCACCCGGCATCCGGTTTGGCCCCCGTCATTTGACCTCAATTCCGCGGGGCTACGGTAGCCGTCCGGTTTTCACGAATTCCCGGGGGCTGACGATGAAATCAACAAGCAACACGCCAGGACACGCACTTGAGACAAGCGTCAGAATTGGTGCCAAAGTTCCGCGTCTTTGCCATGGACGCCACCCTACGCCTCGTTGACCACGATGGCGACGTCACCACCCAATGAGGGGGCCAACGGCAAACAGGGCACAGAACAAGAGACTAAACAAAAAATGGGTGCGAGAGAGAGCGAGAGAGAGAACGAGAGAGAGACAACGCCAGCACGACAAGAAGAATTGCCATTTTCTATGCGTGGGCCCGCCACCCACTCCTTTTCTAGCGTTTTCCCCCACATCGTTTCTCGAAAAGGCAAATATTTAGGAAATTTTAGGAGCAAAAAGACACGACGGTGGTCAGAACATACTGGGTGAGCAGCTAGTGGCCAAAAAGCAAAATGAGGCTTGGATCAGGCTTAGGCTTAGCTTAGGCTTAGCTTGGGCTTGGCTTAGGCTTCGGCTTAAGTTTAGGCATCAGCATAGGCTTCGGCTTAGGGCTTGGCTTTGATTTAGGCTTGGGCTTAGGCGTGGGCGTAGGCGCTTAGAATTAGGCTTAGGCTAGGCTAAGCTTCTTGGCTTAGGCTTAAGCTTAGACTTAGCCTGAGCTTGGCTTAGGAATAGGCCGAGGCATAGACTTAGGCTTAGGGCTTAGACTTAAACGTAGGCTTAGACCTAGGCTTTTGTGTAGGCTTGGCTTAAGAATAGTAAGAGGTTTAGGCTTAGGCTTGGACTTAGGCAAAGGCATAGGCTTAGCCATAGCTTGGGCTTCTCGTACGCTTGGGCGTGAATGCTCAAGCGTAGGCTTAACGTTAGGGATATCAGCACAAACGGCTGATCAAAACAAATCTACAGTATCCTCAATTGTCTAAAAAATTCGTATTTCAATTGCATTTTTTTCAGTTTCTGCCATAAAATAAACGCATGAATAGGAAAAACCAGAACCCGGAATTCCATCCTAAAAATTCCAAACAATAAGCATGCCATTGGCTGTGGGAGCCGTGTGCAGATTGGTGTGTCCGCGGCACACCTGTGGACAGTCTAGGTGAAGACCGGCTGGACGGTCTCTCTCTCTTAATGGACAAACAGTCACCATCCCATCCACTGGGTCCGGATAGGGGAACCGGACCGACAGAGAACTGGGCCCTTGGCAGGCATCGATGTTTCGCATGTGTCTGTCTCTCTCACTCACTCTCCCTCTCTCTCTCTCTCTCTCTCTGGCTGGCCAGTGCCAATTGGCAGACGGTCCGTTCTAGACGTTTTAAAGGGACTGGGAAGAGGTGCTTGCGGAAAGGTTCTTGCAGAGATTCTTTGAGGAAGGGCAGGCTAGCAGAGATTCTTTGAGGAAGGGTAGGCTAGCCGAGATTTTTGCGGAGCGTATTCTTGTTTCTTGTGCATTTTTGTTACACCAAAAACACGATCGCAAATCTTTATTCTTCGCATACCTCCCCAAGAGACACCAATAAAACAAAAAAGCCTTCCAAGCAATCCCCCAACTGCTTAGAAGCCTTAAAAATACGTAAAAATCGGTAAAAATCGGCCAAATCCAGGTCGACATGGTCCCCCAACCAAATTGTCAAAACCCAGAAAATTGTCCAAAAAGAAGAAGCTACTCGGAGAAGCGAAGAATGATTACATACAGACAGCAGATTCGCGAGGCTACAAACTACAGGAGCGGGAAATTTTTTAAAGGAGCTAGGCGGGGCGAATCGGGCCCTCAATTCATTCGGGAGGCAACGGTTATCAGCACCAGGCGAAAGGGTTGCACATATTTTTAAATTTTGTCGAAAATCAGAATGCCGAAATTCGATTGGTCGTTAGGTCATGTTTTCGGCATTTGATGTTGCCGAGATTTATTTAGTCCAAAATCGAATTTTCGACAGTTAATTTTGTCGGCATTTCATTTTGTCGAAATTTCACTGCCCAAAAATACGTTAAAAATTAGAAATTCTGATTTTCGACAAGTTAAAATTTTGATAAAGGAATATCGCCAAAATAAAATAAAATTTCGACAAACTAAAATACCGACAAAGTGATTTTCGACAAATCGGATTTCGACATTCCAATCCACGAAATTCTGATAACAAATCGTTGCACATAATAGTTTCATATTTCCAAATTTTAAGGTATAAACCTGGCATTAAATGTAGCGTACCCTATAGAACAGTAGCGTTGAGCGAGTGACCGGTATTTGAGTAAGGGAACAGCGTAGAAGAGAGAAGAAAACGAGAGAAATATTCATTCTTCAGTGGATTCGGCAGGAGCATCTTCGACTGGCTCGTCCTCCTCAAGCAGTGCGGCCCTCCGCCGTGCCCGCGACGTCGATCGATCACGGATGAATTTGGGCAAAGATAGAGTCGAGTCGGGGTCTTCTTCTGAAAAATGAAATGTTTTCGGAGAATGAATTTTGTTCGTGGTTTCGAAATCCATGCGGTTAGCGCGTACTTTAATTTGATTTGTTTGTTTGTGTGTCTCTTGATATGAATAGGAACGAGAGGGAAAGAGAGAGAGCCGGAGAGAGAGAGTGAGAGAGAAATAGGAAAAGAAAGAGCGCGAGAGAGCGAAGACGAGAGCGGGAGAGAGAGCGAGAGAAAGATAGAAAGAGAGAGCGAGAGAGACAGAGAGACAGAGAGCGAGCGAAAGAGTGGGAGAGAGAGGTGAGATACTCAAGTTTAAAAAAGGTATTTGCAGCGTGAACAACTCATGGGTAAACTGTGGACCTAGGAAACCCCGGAAAACCTCAAAATAAGACCGAAAGCGTTTTCTCTGAGACCCCAGGCCAGCTATGAAAAATGTCCATAAAATATCAATGAAATGAACCATATAAATTTGCTAATAGAAATTATTCGTAATTATTTAATTAAATTTAAGCTTATCGCATTTAGGTGAGGAACCACACTGTAAAATTTCACCTCCCAGGTATGTCTCACTCACTCTTTCTCGCTCTCGCTCTCGCTCTCTCTCTATCTCTCTCTTTCTCTCTCTCTCTCTGCCAACGACTTCTCAGCTCCTTTAAGCGCTTAGTCGACAAAAACAAAAAGTATAAGTAGATGGCATAAACCCTTACGCTAAAGATCTTTGCTAGCGTGCGCCCTGCGGAACCCATTGTTTTTGCAATACAAACTTCTCAGAATTCCCCGACTACGCCTAAATGTTATATATATGAATCTATAAAAAAATAGTGTTTGTGTGTGTGTGTGTGTGTGTGTGCCACTTTGCATCCACTTCCGTCTGTCTGTCCGGAGGATATCTCGGTAGGGGATGAATTTTAAGGTACGTATGATACGTCATTAGGTGCGCAATGGTCTTGGGATGACTGCACACATATCAGATTTTACAAAATTGGCTGTTTTCGACATTAAATTTAAGTTTTTGTGAACACTTCTTTGTTAGGAATAATTAGCATAGACCGGAAGTGGGGAGTCGACTATATAAAGGGGCGAAGAGGGCGTCATTCATTATTTTTTGTCATCCCAGTTTAGGACAATTATGCAAAGTGAAGGATAAAGAGGGGGTCAGACGGGGCCAGGGTTGAAAAGTCGCGAAGCGGCTTTTCAACCCTGGTGTTATAGAATTAGCAGATGAACCAATGACTCGTTTTCGCGAGTCTTTTGACCGTTTTAAAGGGGATGTAAAAGCATGGCTGGCAGTTCATTGCTAGTAGATACCCATGAAATTTTACCGTACCCACGCCATGCAATGCACAGGTCGGTTTTTACATGGCGTATCATATTGCACATTCACAGCGTGCGAGTTGCGTGTCCCGGTCATCGCGGTATGCTATATCATTAATGCTAGAAAAAGCCTAAGTTAAGTGATCCCCTTAAAGCCTACTACCAAATCTAATAACTTAAGCTTTGCAACTCTACGCGTGGAATTCCTAGAAAATTTCGGCTAAGTGATTATAACAATTTAAAAGAAGTTACTAAAAGTTTTCCGCCGTTTTTAAGGCTCCAGTTTCATCTAGAGGTAAATATCAATGTACTCATGATACTTGGGGTTAGTATGTGTCCAGGGCACGGTGAAATGTCAATAGGATTGTAAGGTATGTGGTAAGTTATATGCTGAAAAGTAATATTTGACTCTGTGGGTGTATATTAGCAAATATCCGCTTTATCGAATGGAAAATGGTTGGGGAGACAGTGGGGGGCAGGGCAAAAGAAGTAGAAGTGGGGCCACACATCTCTCAGAAAGCTTAAATTATCACACACGCATCTTTAGAATCAAGGTAATGGCTAGTAGGGGGTGTATAAAACTCTAAAAATACTTTAAGAAAATTTTGTTTTTCCTGCGTGTCGACTGGCAGTGTCGTTGGGGGGTGGGTGCGTAGTGTAAAATGGAATGGGCACTCGGTGGGTACACAAATTGTATAGGTTAGGCATAGGCGTCGTCCTAGACTGGGAATCAAACACCAATACCAAAGTAAAACACCGGAGTGGCGCGTAGAAAACGGGTATTTTTGCTAAAACGTGACCTAGATACCGTAACTAATTCCAAAAACCTGGGTCACCTTTTAGCAAAAATCCAAAATTTCTGGGGAGTCTAGCGGAAATTAGGGGACTCTTCTGCCGGGATATGTAAATATTGATTTTGGCAGTGTTAATTGAGCTTTAAAGGGCGTTGTCGATTGTTCAGCATCGTCGTCTCGTCGTTCGGTTTGGTTTGTACAAAAAGAGAGAATTCTGGGTAGATAAAGTTTTGGGCTTGAGGAGGAATTCTCAAAAATTTGGATCTTCCGCTTCCGGAAGTGAGGGCGACGTCCCCCAACGTCATCCCTCGGAAAAACGGGTTCATCAAGTTCAAGAAGTTCAGACGGCTCTCTCCCCCAAGGTGTTATAAAGAGAGCCGGAAAACTTCTTGAAAACGGCCTAGATATCTCCCTCTTCAAGGCAAAACTTTATCTACCAGATGTGAAAGAGAAATGGAAAATGACGTATCTCCAACAAGTTCAAGCAGTTCAGATGGCTCTCTCCCCCTAGGTGTTATAAAGAAAGCCTCCAAACTCCTTGAACTTTTGTTGTAGATGATCATAGCAATGTCAGAACGTCACCGCCGGATTTACAAGAAAATAGGTGAATCAAGAGCGTAAATGTTCAGCTTCTATCTCTTCAGTAGAAGTCCATAGTAGTGTGGTGTACTGTGAGGTGTAGTACTGTTCAAATTAAAGCATGCGTCGGGCGTATAGACAGTCGAGAAGCAGCCGATCCGAGTGGATCGAGCTGATCGGGCCGCTGGGCGGGGCCCCACCTTCTACGGTCACATTTCCCGATGACGTGCTCTGGCCGGCCTCGTTGGAAGCGACGCAGCTGTACACGCCGGAGTCGCGCCACATTGGTTCCGCTAAAGAAGGATTGTACGTGATTTTTAGGCTCGGGCTTACCAATGGTCAACGTGTGCGTGCAGGGCTCCTCGAAGCCGAGCTTGACCCGTGATGACCCGACGACTGGCTTCCATTCCTAGGAAAGAGTATTGAAGAGAGAGAGAGAAAAAGAGAGAGAGAGAGAGAGGGAGAGAGAGAGGGAGAGGAAGAGAGAGAGAAAAAGAGAGAGAGAGCGCGAGAGAGAGTGAGAGAGAGAGATTGAGAGAGAGAGACGTTACCTTCATCCACTTGACCGTCGGTGCCGGGTTGCCTTCAACGCGCACCTCGAGTTTTAGTGGTTGTCCCGCGCCGAACGTTCGGTTCGACATGGGTTGTACGAATTCGGGGCGTGCTAAAAAAGTTGGCTTAGGCTTGGCCTGACTTGGGCTTAGGCTGAGGCTTAGGCTTAGGCGTAGGCTTAGGCTTCACCTTAGGACTAAGCTTACACTTAAGCTTCAGCATGGGCTTAGGTTTAGGCTTAGGCTTGGCTTAGAATTAAGCTTAGGCTTAGGCTTAAGGCCTAGCTTGGTCGGCTTAAACTGGACCATATCTACATTTCCACCTCCACAACTTACTCGCCAAGTCGACAAAGATGTTCTGCTGGGCGTCACCGTACTGGTTGGTGGCCAAGCACTGGTATTGGCCGACGTTGGACTGAATTTTGGTTCATTAGATGAAGTTCAAAAAAGCTCAAGATACCTTGTTGAATCCAGAAATCGTTAGGATCGTTTCGGAACCTCCATAGGTATGAATTTTGCATCGACACAAGGGGTCCGTTACGTCAATGTCCACGCCGCGGAATTTCCAGACGATTTGTGGATCGGGGTATCCCTGAAAGTTAGGCTTAGGCTTAGGATTAGGCTTTGGCTTGCTAGGCTTAGGATTAGGCTTAGGATTAGGTTACGCTCAAGCTTGCTGAAGCTTAGGTTAGGCTTAGGCTGCTTAGGCTGCTTAGGCTGCTTAGGCTGCTTAGGCTGAGACTTAGGCTAGTGAGAGTGAGAGTGAGACCCACCTGAACATTCAGCACAATGCTAATGCTGTCCGCCTCGGCGCAGTACCGCTTCTCCTCGATGCCAGGGGCGAACCAAGGGGCGCAGGCTGCAATTGTGCACTGTTAGCGCTTGTTCACTCTCAACCCACCATACTGCTCGGCATAAGCCTTGTCCAACGCCTGCTCGGCGTACGGGTCCAGCAAGGGGATGATCTTCTTGTTCTTGTCCAACACTGGCTGGGGCGGGGCCATCAATCTAGAAAATTCAAGTGGCTTAGTGGCCCGCCGAAGCCAGTGGCTACCTGCTTGGCGGGGATGCCGGTGAGGGTTCCGAGATGCCGTAGATGTTCTCGGCTCGAACCCGGAATTGGTAAGACTTTCCGAGCTCCAGGTTCCGCACCTTGCACACCGGCTCGGGGATGTTGTAGTCGAGCTGAAAGCGGTTGGGCTTGTTAGGCTTAGGCTTAGGCGTAGGTCCAGGCTTGGGCTTAGACTTACCAGTGACCACTCCTTGTGCGGAAGTTCTCGAATCTCGATGACGTACGTGACCTGCGGGTAGCGGGGTGGCGCACGTTTCGTCGGGATCCACGACAGCGTCAAGTAATGGCCAGTGACCTAGAGAAGCAGTAAATTATTCTAGAAGAGAGAGAGAGAGAGAGAGAGAGAGAGAGAGAGGAGAGAGAGTGTGTGTGTTCTGCTACCTACCTCCTTAATAAAAGGACCACGATCTGGTGGAGTAGGGAGTGAAGACATGGAGATCTTAGGCCGGAACCCATATTCTTCTGTCAACAGCGGTCCCACATCGACAGTCCCATCAAAGCGGATGTCGTCAAGCAACGGTCGGGTGACGTCGAGAACAGCTGATGACGAAGCCGTACCATGGCAATTTGATGCCACGGCCACGTACTCGCCCGCGTCGCCCTCTTCAGTTTCCAAGATGATCAGAGCGTGGGAACCTCCCTAAAACAAGCGCATTGATATTTAGAATTTCACTCACCTTTGCCGTCTGAATCCTATGCCTTGGGCCCGGCTTCACGCGTCTGCCATTGTGGAACCATTCGACGGTTGGCGACGGCTCGCCAACCACCAAACAATCGAAGATCGTCGGCAGCTTGGTGAACACGTGCTTGTTCTTCAGCTGACGAACAAAGCCAGGCGGATAGGCGCCCTTTCTCCGGTCCTCATCGCCACCGTCACCTCCTCGAGGACGAATTACACTTAAGGTACCGTCAGTTCTGGCTTCGCCGAGCGGGTTCTGGGCGACGAGGGCGTATTCAGCCTCGTCTTCGGGCTGTGCATTGACGATGACGAGATGGTGGAGGCCACGGTCGTCGGTGAAGACGACGTGTCGGTCATCGTCGGTGGCGGGAACGATCTCTTCGCCGTTGCGATACCACTTGACGGTTGGTGTCGGCCAGCCGGTAACGCAAACGATCATTTCGACGGAGGCGCCCTGAAATAAAGATGTTTACGAGTAGGCTTCGGTTTAGGCTTAGGTTAGGGCTGGACTTGGCTTCGGCTTAGGCTTAGTCGCTGTTTAGGCTTAGCTTAGGCATAAACTTAGGCTTAAGCATAGGCTTAGGCATAGACTTGGGCTTAAGGTTAGGCTAAAGCTTAAGATAGGCTTGGACTTGGCTTAGGCTAAGCTTAATCATACCTGATGTACAACAGTTGGGTAGAGCCCTCTCCTGATCCTCGGCTTCGAGTCAACCGGACCTGTCGGCTCCTCAGAATGTCTCCTCGACGCTGCCGTGCGATCGCCTGAAAATTAAGACATTTAGTTTTTCACTTTAAAGCCCTGACTTGTCATGTATTTTCTAGCAATGCACTTCTCGGAACAGCCCCACGTGGGCCGCCCGCCCAAACCGCCAGAGCCGGGCGGAAATTGACGGAAATTTTATTCAGCCTCAGCCGCCGGCCCCCGGCGGGCTTCAGATTTACGTCGACCAGAGCAGAGCATACTTTACCAATTTTTGGGGAGTGATTATTTTGTAGCAGTTTTGAAAATTTGATAGAGTTTTAATTCGCAAAGTATAAAATCATTGCATTCTCGAAAAGGCGTTCTTAACAACACATTTAAAAATATTTTGTTTCGTCGTTTAACTGTTTTTTACGATCGTGAATTGCTCACAACTTCTTCCCGATTGAATAAACCCGGCCTAAGCCAAGCCTAAGCCTAAGCTTAAGACAAGCCCAAGCCCAAGGCTAAGACTAAGCCTATGCCGAAGCCTAAGCCTAAACCAAGTCTAAGTCTAAGCCTAAACCTAAGTCTATGCCTAACCTAAGCCTAAGCCTAAGCATAAACATAAGTATAAACTTAAACCTAAGTCTAACTCTCAGCCGAGCTTAAGCCAAGCTTAACCAAGCCGAAGCCGAGCCTAAGCCAACCCTAAGCCAAATTTAAGCCTAAGCTTAAGCTCCTTGACACGACGCTAACTGAGTGATAAATAATCCACAACTATGAATCAGCGTTCACCTCAGAACTCACCGGCTCTTTCATGCTATTTTCACCTTCAATTCCCACCCCAAATACCTATTCCAGGCGAGTCAACGCGTCGCCTACACGGCTGAGTGGCCACCCTCTGGTGAGAGTCTATATTTGCCGGGGCCCCGACCCAAAAAAGACTGACTCACAACCCCAATCCATAAAGGCATCCTCCGGGACCTAAGAGGTGGGCCCCAAACACGCACGCTGTGGCCGCTGACAAATCGGATGCTCGGAACTGTCTGCATCATCGTATCATTTCTTCTTGTCCATCAAACGATCTGTGCCCCACGGGCGCTGGTGGCGGATCGTTGTCCGAAGGGATGGATTCACTACGCCAAGGCCAAGACTTGTTATTATTTGTCGAGGAGGCGATACACGCATGATGAGGTGGGCATTGTTTGGGTATCACGAAAGTTTTGTTTAGGCCCAAGCGTACTGCAAAGGACTGTCGAAACGAGCGTCATTACTTCGAATCGAGGATGCTAGGGAAAATCGACAATTACAGGGTAGGAGAGAGTTGCTTTGGCTAGATTTTACTTTACCCTCCGCACCCAGGCCCCAATTTTTCGGCATATCCGCTATTTTATCGGGATTTTTGCTTCACGATTCGATAGAACATCAAAAAACCTACGAAGAGTTTTACTGCCAGCTCAGAATAATGTAAGGTAGAAAAGTTATAGCGAAAGATTTTGGGAGTTCCGTTGGGGGGGGCTATAGTAAAATCCTACTGTACTGTATAAACGGCACTGTATAATCTGGTTGCTAAAATAGACGCTTTAAAATATTACAGACAGTTACGCAATTTTTTAATATGTAACTTCCAATTTAAATCCTAGAAATGACGAACGAGTGGCCGGTGTGGATGGACGCAAAAGCCCGCTTCGACATTGTCGATAGTGCTGCCGGTCTATTCAGCCCGGGCTATGTGTTGAGATGGCCAAATAGTGGGTTTCACTACACTAGAAAACGACAGCCTCTGTTTTAGATCGCCCTGTACGATACTCTAACTTTGGCGGAGCCTCACGAGACCGACGATTGCGCAGCGGCTGCGTTACGGGTGCGAAAAACCGCTAAGCTTGCAAAAATAATTTAGTAAACTCAAAAGGGGAATGGTCCAATACACCGTGCGCTGCGAAAGCGTATGCAGTTTGTGAAAGGCGAGCTATTGGGAAACCGGAAAAGGTGGAGTCATTAGTCAAATAGCTAGGTTGACTGCTAAGTATCTACGGCTAGATTTTACTTTACACCCAAAGCCAAAAGTTCCAAAAATTTTCGACGAATAAACAAACAAATTTATAGCGAAAAACTTTTGGGAGCTTCTGTACCGCATCTACAAACCTTAAATCTGACTTAAAGTACCGTTTATTCTAGGTTGGTTGTGGTAAAAACTGGGCCTACAATCGCGCTACCCGAGCTTGCTATCGAGCCGTGACGAGGGATAATATGACGATGCTCACGGCCGATATTCGGTGCTACGAAATGGGTAAAATGTTCTTCAGACGATCAAGAATTTTCTAATACCTTTAGGCGCTGAAATCGACAAAGATGCCATGCTGGCCTCGGTGCTAAGCGAGGAGGAGAACACTTTCGTTCGAAGCCTCGCCCAGGCCGCCCTCACCGACGTTGAGTTTATACTGCTAGGAGCGTTCGGGAATGCGAATGATCGCCAGAATTGGGCGTGGCTGGACGGTATTGTTCTTCTACTACTTTTACGATGCCTCCGTTAGGCTCCGATTTCGTGTACAGCAACTGGGAGCGAGGGATGCCGCACGGCGGCAGGTCGTTGGCCGTGCTGGTGATGAACAGAAGGGGAAAGTAAGGATACCTCACGAATTATCAGAACTTTTTGTTAAGGTGGATTAACCACTACGCCGACAAAATCCTGTCCTTCTACCGGGCCGTCGCCGTGTGCAAGTATAAACTATGACTAAACACTTCTAATTAATCAGTTTTTAAGAAACGCAAGTTTTATACCTTTCCTTACTTAGATTGTCTAGTGTTATAGCCTTCTAGACGCAACGTCGACTCCAATTTTTGGTTGTTCAGCTCCGCCCCGTGCTTTCCGGTATTTTCTTGTTAAGCCTGTGCCCCGTACTCATCCAGCCTGTTGTTCCCCTACCCCGCTCGACCCGCGAGTATCGGTTGATCTCGAATTGACTAGTATTAAGCCCCGATAAAGCGGTTTCTAAAAATAAAAACATACCATCAACGGTGAGCTCGGCTTTGGTGGAGGCGGTTCCGTGCGAGTTGGTAGCTACGCAGCGGTAGAAGCCGTCGGAAAGGAACGTAGTGGCGGGAATTCGTAACCTCTGCGTTCCATCGGGCAGTGCGTCGATCTGAAACGTAGGTTTAGGCTTAGGCTAAGGCTCAGGCTAGGCTTATGCTTAGGCTTAGCTTCAGAGTTAGGCTTAGGCTTAAGCCTTATTTCGCGCCAAACAGCCTGACGCGCACTAATGATAGTCATAGAGACACGCAGAGGTGATATAGCGTTTTTTGGCGGAAACGGCCTCATTCCTGTCGCGAGTTCAATTCCAACGAGCGAAAATCCACGAAACCCACCAAAATCCGCTCATCCGCAACAAGTTCAATGCCGTCCTTCAACCACTTGATTGTAGGGAACGGCTCGCCGAAGGGCAAGCATTCCAGTGTGGCTGGCTCGCCTTCTTTCACTCTCTGAAGATCTACCATTTTGAAAACAAATTCAAGACCACCTTGACAGTGAGCGGAATCGTGAAGCCCGGAGCACGACCTGCCCTCGATGGTTCCGTAGAGGGAGCTCGTCGCTCTCCACGTTGCACATTGACATCACCGGCAGTACGTGCAGATCCGTAGGCATTCTCGGCCACGCACCGGTAGGCACCGGTGTCCTGTCGTTGACCACCCTCGACGCGCAGCTCGTAGACGCCGTCGGGCAGGTCAGCCTTAACGGGATATACCTTGACCCTTGGTAACCTACAATTTGCACCCGTCCGAAGGGGAACAACCGTTCTCCATCCTTATACCACTTCACCGACAAGCCATCGCCGGCAAATTTGCATCGGAGTGTGAAGTTGTCACCTTCGGGTAGTCGTGCGTTTTCGAGCGCGTCAATGAGCTTGGGAGCCTGGAAGGATATTAAGGTACCGCTTGAAAGTCTCGAGCCCACCTTGCCCTGCTCGTATGCAGGAGCGCCTCCGAAAGGCGATGCGCCGGATGGCTGCTGGTCTTTCGGTGCTCGCTTAACCGTAGCCTGGCCCTTGTCGTGGGCACTTCCGGCGGGGTTTGTGGCAACAACACGGTAGATACCTAGTAGTACGTTACGATGCACACAACACCGCTTACCTTCATCGTCCATGTTGCAGCTTGGAATGTGGAGCGACGCAGTTCCGGTCGCGGGATCGACAGAGAGTTGGATTCTTGGCCCAGGTGTTACTCGGGCGCCGTCCTTGAACCAGGTCACTTCCGGGAAGGGTGAGCCCTCGATCTGGAAAGGTAGATTTTGGATTAGGCTTTCGCTTAGGTATAGGGTTATTCTTAGGCCTCGGCTTAGGCATACCTTGCATTCAAAGTGCAGGGGCTGCCCTTCAACGGCTCGCGCGTCGCCCAGCTTGATCGAGAAGCGGGGCGGCTCGGGTCGGGAGGTGATTGTAGATGGGGTGAATTCTAAAAGGAACTTGTAATTAAAGTTTGAAAACTGCGTTGAAAGGCAGAGCAGCTTGCAAGAAGTATCGCACTGGCTCCCTTGGGGTCATCCCCTTATTTTTATGGGCAACAGATGTGGGGTTGGAAAGTTAGGTCCATTTTTCAGAGTATATTTGCTTAATACTTTTAAGGTACCAACCATCAATCCGGACAAAACTCTTCGTCGTAGCCGAGCCACTCTCATTGCTGGCCACGCATCGGTACGTGCCCTCATCGGCAGCGGTGGCAGAGCGGATGGAGAGACGGTAGGAGCCGTTCTGAAATTAGCAGGATAGGCTTAAGCTTTAAAATTAGACATACCTTCTGATCGTTATCCCAGCTAAACCGCGCATCATCGGCAACCAGCGCACCATCCTTGCTCCACTTCACATTCGGCATCGGCTTTCCGGTCACCTTACACTCCAACTCAAGCGTCGATCCGAGTCTCAGCGTGCAGTCGGAGAGCGGGATCACGAACCGCGGGGCTTCTCCCTCCACAATCGGGGCCTTATCGGCCTTTCCGAGTCCCATGTCGACATGGGCGGTGGCTTGGGTCTTGGCCTTTCCGTGCTTGTTCTCGGCCTCGCACCTGTAGATGCCCTCGTCACTCATTGTGCATTCAGAGACGGTTAGAGTACAAACTCCTTCTGGCGTTGTCTCCACCCGAGTCCGTGGGCCATTGCGGACAAGCGCTCCATTGCGATACCACTTGATCTCTGGGAATGGATCGCCACGGACCTCGCACTTCAACGTAAGCGAAGCACCACGCTCGGTCCAGGCATCCACCAAACCCTTGGTAAATGACGGCTCCTCCCCTTCACGCTTCTTCTCGACCTTCTCGGTCTTGACGGTTACTTGGCAAGCGGTGTTGCAGCTTCCCAAGCTATTCTCGGCCACGCACCGATATGCGCCCTCATCTTCGGGGAGTACGTCGTGGATTATCAGTTGGCAAATACCGTTCTCATCCGGTCCTTCTAGACTGTGTCGCCCATCTGCTCGTACTGGGCATCCATCCTTGTACCAGGTGATGACCAAGAGAGGCGAGCCATCGACCTTGCAAGAAAGTACGAGGCGCTCCCCAACTCGGGTGGTCTTGTCCTCAAGGCCGGGGTTGAACTTGGGTGCTCGTTCCTTCTTCTCGACGATCTCCTCCTCCTTGAAGAGCTCGACCTCGTAGTACGCCCGAGTATCAGCCACACCATAGCAGTTGGTTGCCTGGCAACGGTAGCAGCCGGTGAGTTCTTCAGTGAAGCGGGCAAGCCTTACGCGGCAGGCACCATCGGCAGAGTTTCGGATCTCACACAGCTCGCTCTCAAGCAGTTCGACGTTGTCCTTGAACCATTTGATCGAAGCATGAGGCTTGGCATCGACATGGCACTCGATTGCCAGAACATCTCCAACCGGGATCCGACGATCCCACAGGGGGACGTTGAACTTTGGCGGATAGCCCTCGCCCTCCCGATCGACACCTTCTTGCGGGACACCCTGCACGAACTTGGCCTCGCAATCATCGCTGCCATTCTCATTCTTGGCGACGCAACGGATGACGCCAAAGTCTTCGGCACGGATGTCACGGATGGTTAGGCAATAGTTGCCGTCAGCCATGTCTTCGACCGTGATTCTGCCGTCTTGGACAAGCGGCTTTCCATCGATCGTCCATTCCAGAGTTGGCTTCGGATGTCCGCGAACCTAAAGAACTTTTAGAGAAATCAAAAACTTTCCCACCTTGACGTTGAACTCCTGCTTGGCGCCCAGCGCGTTGGCACACGCTCGAAGCGGGATGACAAACTTCGGAGGCTGGGCCTCCTCCTTTCGAGCAGAAACGGAGACTTTGCATTGGCTGTCCGCCTCGCCGGCGTCGTTCTTGGCGACGACCTTGTAGGTGCCAAAGTCGGAGGCGCGGGCGTCACGGACACGTAGCGTTGCCGTGCCGTCAAGAGCGACTCGCCATGTGGTGCGATCGTCCTTGACGAGCTCGGCGCCGTCCTTGAACCAGGTGAGAGCGGGGAGCGGGTCGCCGCCGATCTGAAATGTGTTGTTTAGTGGAGTACTTAAAAAGTCTCAAAACCAACCTGGCAAGTCAGCGTCAACGTCTCCCCTTCCGGCACCTCGGTGTCACGCAACGGTTGCATGAAGATGGCTGGCTTAGGCTCGGCTTTCGGCCTCTCGGCCTTGACGTGAGCCACAGCCCCCGATGCCACCTCCACGCCCTTCTTCTCACCGGACAGTACGACGCGATATGCAGCTCCATCGGACTTCTTTGCAGCCGGGATCCGCAGCGAGTACTCGCCGCTCTCCGGGTTTGCCTTCAACTCCAGGCCGTCACCTGGGGCAAGCTCCTGCCCGTTGCGGTACCACTTGACCTGACGAGGTCGGCCTTCGACTTTCACCTAGGATTGTTGATGATCAAAAACTCTAGGGGAGCACGGTACCTTCAGTTCTATAGGCTGTCCCTCATCGACGGTCACGTCCTTGAGTCCCTCAAGCAGCTTCAGCGACTCGGGCTTGGCCACCGTCAGCTCGGCCGACGATTCGCACTCGCCTGCTGCGTTGGACAGGACCACCTGAAGGTCATCTACATTTGAGCCAGACCGGTGCGCGCCATACCTTGTACGTGGCCCCATCGTCGAGCAGCGCCTTGTTGATGGCCAGCTCGAACTTCTTGGGGTTGACTTGGCGGGGTTCGATGTGCTTGTCGGGTTTTAGCTCTTGCCCGTTGCGATACCACTTCACCTGGCGGACCGGCTTCGAGACTTCGACACTGTAAAACAATTGATGCAAAAATAGGGCAAAGCAAGTAAGCGCATTGATTGAATTAAGTTTACCGGAAGATATGATCATCTCCCACATCGATCGCAGCTGGCTCAAGAGCCCGGGTGATCTCGGGCTTCTCGTCAACCTCTCCCTTCGCGTCTGATTTGGCCTTGCCAGCGTCGTTCGACGCTTCAGCGGTGTATTTGCCAGCATCGCCAACGTCGGCTTTAGGGATGGTCAGGCGATAGCTGAACAAGCAGCGATTTCAGGGAGGTTAGCGAAACTTACGTATTATCGTCGATCTTCTCGATGACAGCATTTGCTGAGGCGGGAATTGGTGCTCCATCCTTCAGCCACTTCACCGTGACATCATCGCCCTCGACCTGGAAGTGGAGGATGTCATGCATTTTGGAACTGATGCTTGGGCTTAGGCTTGGGCTCCTGCTTCGGATCCTGCTTAGGCTTAGGCTTATCAAACGATACCTTAACTTCGAAGACGAGCTTATCACCCTTTGCCACGACAGCATCCTCAAGTCCCTTCAGGATCTTCGGTGCTCCCTTGGTACCCTTCTTCACCGTCAGCTTCGCAGAGGACTCGGCCTCACCGGCGGCATTACCGAGCACGACCTAGAGACACCATTTAACCAGATACTTGATTTTCCTATTTCTATCTAACTTTGTTGAAACGTTAGTAAGCGGTCATGCGGTGACAGGGCAAAATTGGGGTGCTCTCCAAATTCTCCGAGCCGGATATTGAAAAATTCCGTAACACTCAAATATATTTCTCCGAAATTAGTAGCGTTCCGGAATTTCTCACTACCCTTCGAAGTTACCTTGATCTCTCCGGCGTCGCTCTTCTCGGCTCTTCTGATTGTCAGCCGGAAGCTCTTTCCTTCGGCAGTGATTTGTAGCCGCTCATTTGCGACCAGCTCCCGTCCGTTCGAGTACCAGCGGACGGTCCTAACCCGCGCATTTGTCTCCACGACAAAGCCAGCTTCTTCTCCCTCCACCACATCAACATCCTTGAGTGGGCGAAGGAATGTCAGCGGCTCGTCCACCTCGACCTTGCCCTCAGAGGTGGCGGATCCGTGGTCGTTCGAGATCTCGACCTTGTATGGGCCCTCGTCGTTCGGGCCGGCCTGCGTGATGTCGAGGGCGAAACGGTTGTCATCAAGCTTCGTGGGTTTCGCATCGGCGTCGGTTAACTCCCGGCCATTCCTGTACCACTTGACTTGCTTTGGAGAGCCAGTTGTCTCGACCTCCAAGTGAATTGGCTTGCCCTTGGGGACGATAAGGTCTTCCAGCCCCTTTTTGAAGCCAGGAGCACCGTCGTCCTTCTTACCATCATCTTTCTTTGGTAGTTTGACGGTCAAGGCACAAGAGTCTTCAACCTCGAAACCGTCGTCGTCCTTCAAGACCACCTTGTAGTTGGCCTCGTCGTCTTGGTCGCATTTGGGAATGGTTAGACGGTACTTGTTGTCGTCGATTTTCTCTGGCTTGACTTTTCCGGTGACTTCGCGGCCGTTCTTATACCACTTGACCTCCTTGGCGGGCTTGGTAGTTTCGACCTCGAGGACACCATCTTCTCCTTGAGGTACAGCAGTGTCTTGAAGTCCCCTCTTCAATCCGAACTTGCCCCCGTCATCCTTCTTCGGCAGTTTGACAGTCAAGGCACAAGAGTCTTCAACCTCGAAACCGTCGTCGTCCTTCAAGACCACCTTGTAGTTGGCCTCATCTTCCTGGTCGCACTTTGGAATCGTCAGGCGATACTTGTTATCGTCAATCTTCTCAGCCTTCACCTTTCCAGAGACCTCCTTGCCATTCTTGTACCACTTGACCTCCTTCGGCGGTTTGGTCGCCTCCACTTCCAGAATTCCGTCTTCTCCTTGCGGTACGCTCGTGTCTTGGAGTCCCTTTTTCAGGCCAAACTTCGGTCCGTCATCTCCTGCCTTGCTAGGCTTCTCATCGCCCGGCAACTTCACCGTCAGACGGCAAGAATCCTCGACTTCAAAGCCGTCATCATCCTTCAGAACAACCTTGTAATCAGCCACATCGTCATCATCGCACTTGGGGATGACGAGGCGGTACTTGTTGTCGTCAACCTTTTCAGCTTTGATTTTTCCAGCGACCTCCTTGCCGTTCTTGTACCACTTCACCTCCTTTGGTGGCTTCGTGGTCTCGATCTCCAGAACGGCGTCTTCGCCTTTGGGAACTGTGGTGTCCTGCAGCTTCCGCTTGATGCCGAGTTGCTCTGGCTTCTTGGGCTCGTCCTTCTTGGCCTCGGGCTTGACGGTGAGGGCTGCAGAAGAGTCGACGTCTCCGGCGGCGTTGCCGAGTACCACCTGGTAAGGAATGATGGTTAGGGTGGTGCGGGGGGTGATTTTGGGGTGGGTGGGATGTGCTTTAAAAAGTGCGTTAAAACTCGAGCTTTAGGATTGAATTTCAGGTTAAAGGTGAAGGTACACGACATGTAATTCATGGTGTAGTTACGGCAAAAGTGTAAGGCTGAGGTACATTTGGAATGGACTAAAACCAAAAGTGAAGTTTTACCTTGTACTCAGCCTCGTCGTCCTTCTTGGCGTTGGGGATCGTCAACTGGTAGACGCCATCCCCAAGGGCCTCGGCCTTCGGGGCGGGGATCTCCTGTCCGTTCTTGTACCACTTGACGCTGTCGATGGGCCCCTTGGTCTTGACGCGGAACGTGGCCGTCTCTCCGGCAGCTACCGAGATAGGTACTAGACCGGAAACAATTTCCGGCTTGGCGCCACCGTCAGCCAAGTCGGCCTTTCCAGAGCTCTTGGCCTCGCCGGCGTCGTTGGAGACGACCACGCGGTAGTCGCCCACATCGTCTCCCTGTAACAATGACTTTAAGGTTCTAGTTTTTCAGATCTACCTGGAAATCCGGGATGGTAAGTCGGTACTTTCCATCTCCAAGGGCCTCGATCTTGGCCTTGGGCCCGTCCTTGATCTCGTCGTTGCCCTTGTACCACTTGACGGCCTTCGGTTTGCCATCGACCTCGATGTCGAGGACGAGGGGTTGCCCCTTGGGGACCTTCTTGTCAGAGAGTCCCTTCTTGAACGTCGGCGTCTTGTCACCACCATCCACCACAGTGACACGGCACGACGATTCGACCGCTTCACCGTCGGTGGACAGCACAACGCGGTACGAGTCCGTGTCGGCCATCTCGGCGGCCTCGATGACGAGCGCGTACTCGTTCTCGGAGACTTGCTCGAGGCGGGTGGTCCTGAAATAGACAGGGCAATAAATTACCATAATTTGCAGCGACTTACTTTGTTGATGTGACCTGCTCGGTGCCCTTGTACCACTTGACGGTCTTCGGGCGGCCCTCGACCTCTACGGAGAGTCGAATCTTCACGCCCTTCTGGACCGTGACGTCCTCCAGTCCGCGCTTGATCTTGAGACCAGATGACGCGGCTAAAAAGGTAGCGTTAAATGGACTTTTCTAGAACTAACGGTTGACGGTGAGTGGCGCGCGACTGCTAGCCGTTCCGGCGTCGTTGGTGGCCTCGACCTTGTAGTTGCCCTGCTGGGCGGGGGAAGCAGCATCAATTGACAGTCGTTGAGTGCCGTCGGGGAGGCTCTCCAGCTTGATGCCGTTCTTGCCGTCTTCGATTGGCTTGCCGTCGCACGACCAAGCGATCTTGGGCAGCGGGTCGCCATCGACTCTGAAAAACCAGATGAGTTTGGTCAGGTAGGCCTAAGCTAATCCTAAGCCTAGAATAACTCACTTGCACTCAAACACGGCCTTCTCGCCATCGTTTACCGAAGTTGGAGCAAGCTCCTTTGTGAAAGCCGGGGCCTTCTCCTCTCCTTTAGCTAAAAATACCAGAATTTTACTACCATACCATCAACTTACGCTTGACGGTCAACGTCGCGTCGCACCACACCTCGCCCAACTCGTTGGTGGCGGCGCAGCGGTACTCGGACATGTCTTCCTTCGAGGCGTTCTAGACTCAAATTTATGTCACATGGAGCTCAGGGATTACCTTGATGGTCAGCCTCACAGTACCGTCGGCCAAATCTTCGATGGTAACCCGGTTGGACGGCTTCAACTCTTCGCCATTCTTGTACCACTTGACGGTGGGCTTCGGCTTGCCGGAGATCTTGCCCTCAAGCACTGCCGTCTCGCCGTCGGTAACCTAGCGGAATTGAATTCGAAAATGAGCTCCAGAACTTACAACAACGGGTCGGACAGGCTGAAGGAAGTCCGGAGCATCTCCAGAGGGGAGTGGGGCTCCCTTCTGGACGACGATCAGCGGGCCTTCGGTCCAGGCGCTTCCGTGCTAAAGGATAGATAGTGAGGTCAATCTTATACCGCTTCTCTTACCTTGTTCTCAGCAAAGCATCTGTACTCGCCGGCGTCGGCTTGAGTAGTTGAGTCGAAGGACAGCGTGATGGTGCCGTCCTCAGCCAACTCGCTGCGGATTCGGGTACCAATATCCACCTAAAAGCTTCATCTACAGCACTGGGATGCAAAACGTACGGTCTTGCCATCCTTGGTCCACTTGATCGTCGGCTTGGGCGCGCCCTTTACACGGCACTTCAGCACCGCCTTCGAGCCGTCCTCAACCGTACACGACCGGAGCAGCTCGACAAACTCTGGCGGTCCCTCACCACCGTCTTGTTTTGCGGTTTCGGCTAAATGTATCGTTTTTAAAATGACCCTGTCGAAGTCGTTGTAATAGGAAGTGTGAGTGGGAGAGGAGCACACGGGGTTAAAACCGATAAAAAACTTATTTAAAACAAAATCTCAAAAACCTACCCTTCGGCATCTCATCAAGCCCGCCAAGCACTCCTTCTTCGCCCAGATCTTCCACACCTTCTCCAGCGTGCTTCAGCTCCAACGGAGCATCAGTGCGCGCGATTCCAACAGGGTTGAAGGCCTCGCACTTGTACGAGCCGACATCCTCCTTCGTCGCATTGTTGATGGTCAACCGAATGGTGCCATCCTCACGGACTTCAAGTGCCATATGTGGGCCGAGCTCGACCGGCTTTCCGTCTTTGAAGAACCGCACTTCCGGCTTCGACTCCTTGTTGACCTTGCACTCAAGGACGACGTTGTCGCCCTCCTTGGCTAGATGCTCACGAAGTGGCTCGATGAACATTGGCTCGACATGCTCGCCGCCAACTTTTTCGAAGCCGTACTTCGGCACCTTGATCTCTCCAAGCGTCTCGGCCTTTCCGGCCTTATTTGTAGCTTGGCAGGTGTACGTTCCGAGATCAGCCTTGGCCACGTCCCGGATAACCAGGGAGTGGTGGCCTTGTTCGTCCTTCTTGGAAACCACGTGCTGGTTGTCGATGAGCACCGGTTGTCCGTCCTTGAACCACTCCACTTGGGGCTCGGGTTTTCCGATGACGGTGACGTCGAGCTGTGCAGGTTTTCCTTCCTCAACTTCCAGTCCTTTCAGGCCGTCCGTGAAACGAGGGGCCTGCACATCTTCGATGACAGCGACATTTCCTTGAGTCTCGGCTTGTCCTGCAGGGTTTGTGGCCTTGCAGGTGTAGCGGCCAATATCAGATTGTCGCGCGTCCTTGATGACCAATTCAAAGTGGCCGTTGCCTCCGTCTCGAGCCAGTACGTGCTGGTTGTCGATTTGCACTGGTTGTCCGTCTTTGAGCCACGCTACTGTAGGTGCGGGCTCTCCTTGAACGGTCACGGACAGAGTTGCAGTTTCCTGTTCCTTCACTTCAACCGGCTTCAGCCCTTCCGTGAACACAGGTCCTTGCAGAGACTTGACGATCGCAAACTTGGCGCTGGTCTCAGCTTGTCCGGCCTCGTTCTTGGCTTGGCAGGTGTAGTTGCCGACGTCGGATTGGCGAGCATCAGAGATGGTTAGCGAGAACTTGCCGTTGCCCTCATCCTTGGCGGCAACGTGCTGGCCATCGACCTGGACAGGTTGCCCGTCCTTCAGCCAAGAAACCTTAGGTTCAGGCTCGCCCTTGACGACTGTGGTATACGTGGCGGTGTCCTTCTCCTTGACCTCGAGGTTCTTCAGCGGCTCGACAAATTCGGGGGCGCTGAGCGTCTTGATGACGGCAAACTTGGCAGTGCTTTCCGCATGTCCAGCGACGCTCTTCGCGCGAGCCGTGTAAGAACCAACGTCAGAAAGTCGTGCATCGGTGATGGTCAACGAGAACTTGCCGTTGCCCTCATCCTTAGCCACGAGATGCTGGCCATCAAGTTGTACGGGTTGGCCATCTTTGAGCCATTCTACAGTCGGTTTCGGGTCTCCTTTCACGACCACAGTGTAGGTAGCGTTTTCCTTCTCCTTCACCTCAATGTTCCTCAACTTTTCGATGAACTCTGGAGGTACGTAATCGCGAATAACCGCAAAGTTGGCTGCGGTAGTTGCCTCGCCAATCGTATTCTTAGCGATAGCGGAGTATCGGCCCTCATCCTCTGCTCGAGCCTCATCGATCGTGATTGAGTGAACTCCCTCCTGACTCTCCTTGATCGTCACGTGGAAGCCGTCTGCCTTCACGGGCTGACCATCCTTGAGCCATTCCACAGACGGGGATGGTATTCCCGTGACTGCAGCGCTCAACGTCACGCACTGCTTCTCGAGTACTTGCGTGTCGGAGAGTGGCTGCGTCCATTGGGCCGGTTCATAAAATGAGGCCACCTCAGCCCAAGCAGACGAATCGACCTTGCCGGCCGGGTTCGACACCTGAATCTTGTACTGACCGGCATCGCTGCGCTGTGCGTCTTTGATAATGAGTTTGTAGACGCCGTTTCCGCAGTCCTGCGCAATCACACGATTTCCATCCGGACGTAGGGGCTGTCCATCCTTGAACCACTTGATTTCGGGGATCGTTCCGGAAACCTTGGCCTCCATTTCGATAGTATCCTTCTCCTTGACCTTCCGGTCCTTGAGCCCGTCCTCAATCTTTGGCGCATCGATCTTCAGTTGCACCAAAGCTTCCGTTTTCGCTGAACCTGCCGAGTTTGTGGCGACGGCACGGTAGCGGACAAGGTCTTCTTGGGTGCACTCCGTGATGAGGAGGCGCCAGTTGGTGTTGGCGGCGTCGTGCTCGACCTTGATGCGCTCGCTGGAGACGATCTTTTGGGTCTCGCGGTAGAACTCGACGGTGGGTTGGGGGGAGGCCGCGGACAGAGCAGGCCAGGGCAACAGTTTCTCCGATTGTCACGAATCGATCTTCGAGCGACTTCGTGAAGACGGGGGCGGATGCTGAAAGTAGGGGGAAGGGGTTAAGCGTGTATTAAAGGGGTGGATCTGGGGAAGATCGTTAAAAGAAACTGTGATCGTTTTTGATACACGTTAATTTTTGGGGTATCTCGAAGTAGTCGTATCGGATTGGAATAATTTTTATAGCAATCGAAATCTCTTGAAAAGGCGCATAAAATGGTGGTATTTTCTTGCTAGTTTTGAACTAGTTTAAAAATTTATATACGCTCAAATCGGATACAACAAGTCTAAAAGACTTTCAAGAATATTACAATTTCTCAAATCAATATAATTAGCTTTATTGACTTTTCAAGAGATTGCCAACACTTTAAAAATTATTCTCCGTTACCTTGACCACGAGATAGAGAATTTTTCGTTTCAGAAAGCGCGTAAGTCCCAAATTTCTTAACTTACATTCGATGATCAACTGCGCTGTCGTCTTGCTGGTACCCGCTTCATTCTCAGCCACACACGTGACCTTGCCGGCATGGCTGGTCTCGCAGTGCTCAATGACAAGCCGCTGGACCCCATCCTCCGAGGTGATCGTCACCTTGTTCGTCTCCGAGCGCAAGATTTGCTAAAAATATCGTCATCTGAGTCTTGGTTGCCACTTACCTCTCCGTGGTACCATGTGCACTTTGGCATCGGGTCGCCGGTGACCTTGCACTCGAAGGCGACCTTGTCGGTGACGCCGACAGTTTTGTCTTGGAGCTTGACGATGAACTCTGGGGGTTTGGTGGGGCTTTCTCGAGAACTTCTGAAATTTTTAGGGTATGAGGTTGGGGAGGAGGATGGGCTTAGGCCTAGGCTTAGGTTTAGGCGTACTCCTAGGCTTAGGCTTGCGCTTAAGCTTATGCTAGGTTGAGGCTTGGACCTAGGATTAGGTTTAGCTTCGTGTTAACTTAAGCTTAGCTTCGCTCAGCTTCGGCTTAGTTTAGACTTGGCTTAGGCTTGGCTTAGGCTTGGCTTGGGCTTGGCTTGGGCTTGGCTTGGGCTTGGCTTTGGTTAGCTTATGATTCAAGCCCTAGGGTTAGGCTAAAGCTTGGGCTTTTCTAAAACTCACCAAGCACTTGCAAGTTGGCATCACATTTATCCAATCCCTGCGGGTTCTCGACGATGCAGGTGTATCTAAAAAGAAGAAACTTCTTGCAAATGTTTATCCCCTACTTTCCAGCATCCTCCGGCTGCACATCCTCAATCTCCAGCTCATGCGTGGTGAAGCCCTCAATGGTCCTCGTCCTCACATGGATCCTGGCGATGAGCTCGAGCTCCTTTCCATCCTTCAACCACTTGCACACAACACCCTTCGTATCCGGGACGACGCACTCGAAGACTGCCTTGTGCCCCTTCTTCGCCTTGGTGTCCTGGATTCTCTCGATGAACTTGGGTGCGGCAATTGGGGTCGGGGTGCGCCGGATGATCTCCTCGGTGAGGCTCTCCTCATCCGTCCCTCCCAGGTCGTCCCTTCCGACCACATCCGAGTCGGACTCCGAGAACATCTCCGAGGTGTACGTATGCATATTGGCTGTGCACGACACCTCTCCGGCGTCGTTCTCCGCCTTGCAGATGATCTCTCCAACATGCTTGTCCGGATTGAAGTCATTGATCGTCAACGTCGAGGTGGTATCTGTGGTGACAATCTCGAACTCGGTCCCGTTGACGGCCTTCTTGTTGTTGATATACCAAGTCAGTTCCGGTTTCGGGTCTCCGGTGAAGACGACATGGTGCACGATTTTGCTTCCCTGGCGCGCCTTGACATTCGAGAGCCACTCCAGGAAATCTGGGGGTTCACCTCGGGGGAGTACGAGCAGCATAGCCTCCGAGGAGGCCTTGCCGTACTCGTTGATCGCCTCGCAGACGACCTTTCCACTGTAGTCACATGTGATGTCCTTGATCGTGACGGTGTAGGTGCCTTTCTCGGCGTGGATCTTGATGTTTTGGCTTTCCTCAAGTTTCTTGCCATTGATATACCAAGTTACGACAGGTGTAGGTTCTCCCAAAAGAACAGCTTTGAGTTTAAGAGTGTCTCCCTCACGACAGGTCGCGTCGCAGAGGGACGTCTCGAACTCGACGGGAACCGGGGTGATGACCTTCAACGGGCCCTCAGTCTGCACCTCACCGGCCTTGTTGTACGCGACGCACTTGATCTTGCCGGTCATGTCTGTCGTGCAGCCATGGATCACCATGGTATATACACCATTCGCGGAGCTCAATTCCGTATCCGGCGTCTCACACACCATTTGCCCGTTGATATACCACTTGACGAAGGGGGTCGGGTCGCCGGTGATGAGGACATTGACACGCAGGGATTCTCCCTCCATCACAGTTGTTGGCGGGATATCCGACTGGAAGGCGGGCTTGGCCATTGGGCGTTTTTTGGTCACACCGAGAGATGCAGAAGTTTCCGAAGCTCCGAAGGTATTCTCGGCCTTGACCGTGATCCTTCCCTTATCTTCCAGTTTCGCCTCAACGATGCGAAGCTGGTGGGTACCGTCGGGGTTCTCGATGAGCTTGAAGTGTGAGTCTCCCTGGGGGATTTCCTTTCCATCGCGGTACCAAGTGATTTTCGGCTTCGGCTTGACGTCGTTGACTCTACAGCCCATCAACACCAACTCTCCCTCAACAACCAATCGTTCTTCTAGTTGTTGTCCAAAAGTAGGGGCATCTCCAGTGAGTTTGACCTGAAGTTGGCAGGACTGTTTCTTGTGTCCAGCCGAGTTGGTCGCGCTGCAAGACAACTCTCCCGACTGATCGGTCGGGATCTCGGCGATTTCAATATTATGCTTATTGCCGTCACTGGTCGTCTTGATATTCGGGAACTGAGAGACGGGTTTTCCGTTGAGGGTCCATTCCACACTCGGTTCTGGGAACCCTTCGACAGTAGTGGAATACTTGATCGTTTCTCCCTCATTCACTTGTCTGTCGTCCATATTGGTCGTGAAGCGGGGCATCTCTGGCTTCTTCTCGACCTTGAGTTGCGCAGTGGCCTCCACACTTCCGGCCTCATTTTCAGCCTTGACTTGCACAGTTCCAGTATGGTTCAACTGCGGCTTGAAGATGCGGATGGAAGTCTTGCCGGTCTCCGGTTCATGCTTGACCTTGACATCATCTCCATTAACCAGCTTCTGGCCGTTGAGGGACCAGGTCACCGTTGGGGTCGGTGTACCATGGACAATGGCCGAGAACTTGACGCTCTCGTCGTCAACAAAGGCATCGTGGTTCTGAGGGGATTTTTCAAAGACCGGCTTCTTCTTGCTGCCACCAACTGTCAGTTGGGCTGATTGTTCATCGCTTCCGGCCGGGTTTTCGACCTTTACGGTCAGCTTTCCGGTCATATCCGGTTTAGGTTGGGCCAGGGTTAGATGGTAGGTGCCATCGCCGTGATCGACAATCTGCACCGGTCCATCGTTCTTCAGCTCATTTCCGTTAAGGTACCACTTGACTGAGGTGCCAGGCTGCGGCTTATCCAGTTGAACCTCGAAGCGGACGGGGGAATCCTCTTCTGCGGAAGTGTCGTTCAATTTGGAGGTGATAGTGGGCTTGCTGAATCCTTGCTGCACCGTCAGGGACGCTTGCTTCTCGTCCATGCCGGCAGAATTCTGCGCGGTCACCTTGATGGAGCCCGAGTGTGAGAGCTGCGAGTCCGAGAAGGTCAGGGAATACTCGGTCCCGGAGCTCGTGGTCGTGATCGTGGATGTCTGTTCGATGACCTGCTCGTTCAACAACCACTTGACAGTTGGGGCCGGGGTGCCGGTGATGGTGACGCTGAACTTGGCCTGCTCGTGCTCCTTGACGGTGGTGCTGTAGGGGCCGTCGCTGATCTGCGGGGCCTTGGCCGGCTCATTCACCTGAAATGAGGGTAAAAATTTGATTTTTGGGCACCTGGATTGTCGCGGAACTCTCGGCAGTTCCGACTTCATTGCTGGCTTGTACGGTGACGGTGCCGCGATGGCTATCATCAGCGGCATCGACCTTCAGCGTGCCCTTGTTGCCATCCTGGGCAATGTGGACGCCGTTTTTGCCGTCCTAAAAATTTGTACATTAATTGTTTACGCAATAGAACGGCCGGCGCATCGTAGCAGGCTGGTACGCTTTCAACGCTAACTCGACGTAGGAGTATCGAAACGTAATGGTTTTTACACCAATCAAAAGCTCTTGGTGAGATCTATCGAGTTGTAGGACGCGAGTTTGTATTGCTGAAATTTTAACAGACTTTTAATGTTTTACTATAGCTATACGCCGTGCGAGTTTTTATTTTCATGATTTTTCTTGCCCTTAATTAACTAAAGCATATATTTAAGGATTCTAATTTGTTTGCCTTTTCAAGAGCTTTCGAATGGTATAAAAATCATTCCAATCAGATACAACTACCTCGAATTAAATTAGGAAAACTATCCGTTTTTGACAATTTCCGGAAGTGTTGAAATTTATAACGCTGTGTTTTTGTCTTTTCAAGAGCTTTTGTGGCATCTAGAACTAGCTACGCTTTAAAAAGACGTTCTAACGCTTTATGAACCACGAACCTGCATCGGCGTCCCATTCAGGGTCCACTTGAACTCGGGGCCATTCAGCGCGATGACGTCCACCTGGAAGGGCTGCCCACGCGTGACGGCAATGTCGGTGAGCTTGTCGGTGAACTCGGGCTTCTTCGTCTCCTTTGGGGGTTCGGTGACGCCAAGATCGGCCGCGGATTCGGCTTGTCCGCCCGGGTTCTGGCCGACGACTTGGACCGTTCCGGACCCGAAGATGGCTGTGTCCAGCGACAGCCGGAACTCGAATTTGTCGTCTTGCGAGATTTTGACACCTGGAAAGGAGCGATTGAATTGTATTAGGCTTAGGCTTGGGTTTAGGCTGCGGCTTAGGCTTGGCTTAGGCTTGGCTTAGGCTTGACCTAGGCTTAGTCATAGTCATAGACCTAGGCTTAGCTGAGGCTTAGGCATAGAGTGATGCTTAGGAATTGGTTAGGTTTAGGCTTCGGCTTCTGCTTCGAATGCGGCTTAGGCCTAGGCTTAGGTTTAGGTTTAAGCTTAGGCTTAGGCTTGGCTTTCGCTTACCTGGTGCTCCATTCGTCAGCGGCTGTCCATTATGGGTCCACGTGACCGAAGCGGCATTCTCGATAACAGCCTCATAATGGGCGAGGTCACCCTTGCCGACGTTCTGCGGCCGCAACGCACGCGTGACGCGTGGAGCATCGGCCTAAAGGAGTTGTGTAAAAGCTGAATTCCCAAAGATGGAACGGAATTTAGTTTCTATGGCTCGGAAGGGGATTTTACGGATTTTGGCCAGTCAAGTTCAACAAGTACGAGGACGCTAGAGACAGAACGAACGACATGGAACCAATACAAAGAACACTCACAAAGCGGACATTCTTGCGACTACCGTTCTGCGACGGCGACTTGGCCAAGGCGGAACGGATCGAAGAACCCGAAGAGGTGGTGGAGAGCTGGCGATCGAAGCTGGCTTCCCGGCTCGAGGCTTCCAAATCGGAGCTGCCGTTGGCCTTCTTGACCCCGTTGAGCTTCTTCTTTTTGGGCTTGGAGATGGTGGTGGTGGTCGATGAGGTCTCGGTCGTTTCTTCGGTCTGCTCGCTGGTGGTGGTGGTGGTCTCTTCATAATTTTCGACTCGGATCTCTGTTTGGCGTGTAGTTTGATGTCCATCGCTGGGTGGCGGCGGGTATGGACCGGAACCATCCTAAAAAGGACGACGACGTGAAGGAGGACATGGACACGGACAGGGAGATCGAGATTACGATCGGCGTAGGCTTATGCTTAGGCTTCGATTCCCTTAAGGCTTACAAGGAGACGTTTTTGAGTGTCGTCGGGACTTTGGCACGGGACCAAGCCTATCTTGTGCAGAATTTTACGCTGTTTCCGAATATGGTAACCGTTTTTGCGGAATAGCCATTTCTCGAAAGTTATGAACGATTTAAACCTCAAAACAGCCCAAAATCGGCTACTTTCAATAGTCATAAAAGGCTTCGGAATAGGTTTTAGACAAAACTTGATAGTACATCTTGTTCAGTAAAAAACTCTCTGTAAATTAAGCTACTTAACTAAAAAATGCTGGAATTTTGACAATTTTTGTAAAATTATGCACCTCCCAATTTATCAAATTTTTCCAACTTTTCAATGATTTTGGAAAAGATGGTACATTTTATAGAGAATTTTTTTCTGAACAAGATGCACTATCTGGTTTTGTCTAAAACCTATTTTGAAGCCTTTTATGACTATTGAAAGTAGCCAATTTTGGGCTGTTTTGAGGTTTAGATCGTTCATAACTTTCGAGAAATGGCTATTCCGCAAAAACGGTTACCATATTCGGAATCAGCGTAAAATTCTGCACAAGATAGGCTTGGTCCCGTGCCAATGTCCCGACGACACTCAAAAACGTCTCCTTGTTAGACTTAAGTTTAGGCATAGGCTTGGGCTTAAGCTTCTGCTTCGGCTTATGTCTGGGCTTAGGCTTAGCTCAAAGTTAGCTTAGGCTTAGGCTTAGACTTAGACATAGGCTTAGATTACGGCTTAACCTGAGGCTTAGGATAGGCTTAGGCTCAGGCTTAAGCTTATTTGGCACCTATTCGACGTATTCTAAGATGAACATTATTAAACATTCTACGCTACGCTACGCTACGAAACACTACCACAACGTAAAGACTCAAGAAAGAGAATAGATTATAGTGCAAGTGTTGCATGCGGACTCACAGCCTGCTGGCTGAGCCGTGTAGCGCTGTCGGACGCCTCGTGCTCCGTAGTCGTCTTCGTGGAGATGTGCGACGTCTCCTGCCCGACGAGTTCGGTACGTACACTCGTTTCCCGGCCCGTCTCTCTCCCCTCACTGTCGAAGGTGGTCCGAGTTTCGGTCGTCGTCTCGGTGATAGGGCTCTGGAAATGATGACACTCTGGGTGATAGGTTAGGTGCATTGGTGCGGTATAAACTTCTGGCTATCTCGACGTAGGAATATCGGATCAAGATGATTGTTATAACAATCGAAAGCTCTTAAAAAGCGGAACATAATGATTGTATTTTCATATTTTCGAAAAAATCTCTTAGTTTCTTATTCACGCTAAACAACTAGAAAAACTTAGTTATTCGCTAAATTGTTAAAAATCGCCATTTACGCCACCATTTTTTTGCGAAAATTCCTTTTTCCCAAGAAACGTCAGCTTTTTAAACTGGCAAAATGCCAAAAAATCAGATTTGCGAATGGTCGGATTTCGCCAAAACCATATCCATGAAAAATCACCATTGAAATTAGAACACGCTTTTTGTTGGAAAAACGTTCCTAGATTCAGTAATAAATCTACGCTTTAAATACGTTAATTTGTTCGACTTTTAGCTAGCTTTCGAATGCTAGAAAAATCATTCCAATCCGATGTTCCTACGTCGAGATATAGCTGAAACCGTGTTTTTCCTAGAAGTGCCTCAAGATACCAAAAACTGAGCTTATTCTAGCTACATCAAACTGGAAATTTAGCTCGAACCTGTGTGACCTTAATGGTGGTTGTCGTCTCCAGGCGCTTCTCCTCGTGCTGGGTGATCGTGTGAGCATCAACCTACACGACATGGTGCTCCAGAATACAGAGGTGGTGCTCGTGAAGCATTTAGTGGTAGCTGGTGAGGTTAAAGCGCGACAAACGGTGTATAAAAGGGTTTTTTTGACGAGAGAGAGCGAGAGAGAGAGCGAGAGAGAAAGAGAGAGAAAGAGATAGAAGGAGAAAGAGAGAGAGAGATGCTAATCACCTTCTTCTCGACAACCAATCGAGCTCCACTCTCATCATTCCCGACCGAATTCTCGGCCAACACCGAGATCGTGGAGCTGAAGGTGTGCTGCTTGGTGTCGATGCGCAGGGTGGAGACGCCGTCGACAGTTTCGACGCGTACACCTTCCCAGCCGCTTTCGCGAACCTAAAAAGTTAAATTAGGATTTTTGGTTCTTTTGCATTATCGGGGGGGAGGAAGTTCCGAAATTTTGTATAAACCTAGAAATATTGAGTAAGTTAATAGGAAGTATTTTCATAATGTTTTGAGTAAAATATAACTATATCGCAGTTAGAAAAACTATCTAAAAGTTTCAAAGATTTTCAAAAGTCGAAATTCTCGTCAAAGGATTTTTCTTTTCTGAAATTCAATTTAAAAAGTCTATTTTTGGTCGAAAATTGATTTCTTGTATTTTTTTAATACAAAATCGGTAAAAAAATTTTAACCTTTTTATAGCTTTTCAGCAATAAAAAACTACAAAAAACACTATAAAACGACATAATATATTATTAACAGGTAAAAAAAGCAAGCTTCTCCTCTTCTAAAAATATCACCCCCCACTAACAGCCCAAGTATCCCTCGTTTAGCGATAATTCCGTTACCTTCCGCCCATCAACACTCCAAAGATACGTGGGAAGTGGCTGGCCATCAGCCTTTGCCGTAAATACAGCCTCTTCCCCTTCAGTGACAGTCAGACTCTTGGGTGTCTGGCTGAATCTGGGGGCGAACGGCTTCCTGCAAATTAAATTTGGTTTGTTCAACTACCGATTCTCGGGTACCTGCCGACGTTGAGCCGTGATGTGGAGGTGGCTTGGCCCTGGGAGTTGGTGGCGGTAGCGACGAGCTCACCGGCCTCTTCTAGCTTGATGTTCAGGAGCTCGAGTTTCCATTGACCGTCGAACTCGCGGAGACGGACATTCTGAAAAGATGTAAGTTTTTGTGTAGATGAGGGCTAGCTTAGGCTTAGGCGTAGGCTTAAGCTTAGGCTTAGGCTTAGGCTTAGGCTTAAACTTAGGCTTAGGCTTACACCTCTTCTCGATCGCTTAAAAAACGCCATCTTTCGAAGAAGGGGTATCGGATTGGCATGATTTTTATAGCATTCGAATGCCCTTGAAAAGTCGACTACAAAAACTGCGTTTTTAGTTTTATCGATTTAGATAATTTTATTGGTATTCAAACGCTTTAAAATGAGGGCGGAAAAGTAAAGTTTTCGGTAAAGTTAAAATGAAAATTCCTGTAAATTATGCTAAAAACCAATTTCAATACTATTATTCTACTAATACTTTTAAGAGCTTTCGGTTGCTTTAAAACTCATTAAAATCCGATGCTCCTACTTCGAGATATAGCAAAAATAGCGCATCACCCAACCCCTACCTGTCCCTCCTGTAGTGCCTTTCCATTCAGCGTAAAAGCAAGAGTCGGCTTCGGCTCTCCATCGACAGCAACTTCAAAAACAACAGATGCCCCCTCAACGACAGTCTCATCTACGAGTCCTTGTCTGAACACTGGTGCCTTCTTCGGCTTCTCCACCGGCAGCACGACAAGTTTCGCCTTGGTCTCGAAGCGGCCGATCGAGTTCTCGGCCCTGCACAAGATCGTTCCAGCATAGCTCGCGCTGTCGATGATGATCTTGTGGTCCTGGCCGCTGACGTTGATCTTCACGCCCGGTGTCGAGCCGTCCATCTGAAGGGGGAGATCTTGAGATATCTGGGGGCTTCAGATACCTTATGGCCGTTGATATACCATGAAACTTCCGGGTTGGGGTTCCCGCGGACGGTGGTCTCGAAGATGGCCTCTTGGCCCTCTTTGACGGTCTGAAAGTGGAGGATGATTTTCGACATTTGTAAAATTTTGGTGGAATTCTAGCGAAAATACCGACAGTCAAAATCCTGGCAGGCAAAAATCCCGATCGGCCAAAATTCCGAGATCCAAAATGAAAGGAGGGAGATAGAAAATGCCGGCAGGCAAATTTCTAGGGGCCGAAATACCGACAGCGAACAGCCCGATAGGACCAAATACCGAGAAGTCAAAATTGTGACCGCCGATAAGCCGGCCTGCCAAAATCCCGACAGCGAAAATCCTGACCCCCAGACTTCCGGTAGGCAAACTCAGGAGGCAGAAAATCCCAACAGGCGAAAATGCCGACAGGGAAAAATCCGGAGCCCCAAAATTCTGACTGGCCTAAATGCCGACAGCGGAAATACCGCCATCGAAAATGCCAAAATATTTTTGATGCTAGTCTGAATGCCAATTATTTGGTTTCAACATTCCGATCCGATTGCCGTCGGGGTTTTGGTTGTCGGGATTTTGATTGTCGGGATTTTGGATGTCGGGATTTCGACTGCCGGTGTTTTGGCTGTCGGGTCGGGAATTTTTATGATTATACTAGTTAGCAAAGATCATTGGGGAAGAACTATCCGGCAATCTGTGAGCACCAAAGGTCGCCAAAGCGGTAGAGGGAGGGGAGAATGAGCTAAAAGAGCAAGAAAAGGAGCGCGCGGAGAGGAGCGGCTCTAGCTAGCCAAGAAAATGTAACTAATCAACCCTCAAAAATTTCAATTTAATCTATCACCCTCCACTAGGTGTGGAAATCGATAAAAAGCGGGTGGAATAGCAGGGGGGCCGCCCGGTGTCAAAGGTCCCAGCCGGGAAGGAGCCCCATGTTGTGGGGATCCATCGGCTAAAAGGTGGAAAAACGGCTGGGTGGGCCCTTGAGGCAATAGGGGAGGAGGAGGATTGGGCAGAGAGCAACAACTGTCCCTCCGCCAACGCAAACATGAGGGGAGGAGGAGCCGGAGCTTGAGCTTGGGGGGCATGAGGTTAAGGTGAGCTAAGTGTGGCCCCGGGCGCTCGACAAGTTCAGGCTAGCTATCAGCTGACATGGGATCAGAGGTCAGGTTACGGGCGATGGCATTGATTTTTGGGGAATTTTGGATTTTTGCGGCTTTAAAGGGCCCGGCAAGGCATGACTATGGATTTTTGGCTATGGATTTTTAAGGATTTTCGCAGTTTTCATCGTCTACAGGTGTTTTGCAACGTTGATTTTCGACATCATGTTCAAGCAGTTCAACGCACCTGATCCTCGATGTCCTTCAAGAAAGTCGGAGCCGACACCGAGTCGTCCTCCTGCGGCTCCACGGAAAGGCGGCAACGAGATTCGGCTTGTCCGTGCTCGTTTCGAGCCTATAGAATTGATCAACTACCATCCTGGCGACCTACCGTACACACCAGCTCCCCGTCGTGCTCATCCATGGAGCAGTTGGCGATGGTGAGCCTGTAGCAGCCATCACCTCCCACGATTTCCACGCCGTTCTCGCCGTGGCGGAGCTGGAAAGGTTTAGGATTAGGCTTACAAGGAGATGGTCTCAGCTGGGAATCGAATTCGGATTTGAAAATTTGCACACTTATAGAGCTCAACGAGACAAATCGATTGGTGTAACTTTCAGCTGCTGATACGTTATCCACGCCGAGTTATAAGCATTTTAAGTTTTTGCATACATTTTGCATTTTTTCGGCCATGGCTTCATAGGCCTTCCCCGCCTCCCCATCACCATGGTCTGGTGGCCTAGTGGTGTAGCAGGCGGCCTCCGGGGAATCTAACCAGGGTTCGAACCCGCTCACGATTTTTATTTTTTGCTTTTTTGTCCGAAGGTTCCTCTTTGCTTTCTGAGGACCTTGCATAGCTTTTTACGCATTATTTTTTCTCCACTGATGCGCCGACAACATCGAACTTCACCGCAAAAATTTTTCTTGCTGAGCATCGAGCCCTTGTCCGACCTATGACTACCATTTCCAAAAAATTTTCGCCGATGAAAGTTTTTGTTCGGATAACACACCATTTACCAAATTTTCGTTTACTCCACGATTTTTGATATGCTTTGAATTTTCAATTTATTTTGGGGCCGGCATAGTCCTTTCGGGTAAAAAAATCTAAATTTTTTCGAAGAGATGTTTTTTAGCAATTTCGCACCAGAGGAGTTAAAATAATGCGTAAAAAGTTATACAAGGTCCTCAGAAAGCAAAAAGGAACCTTCGGACTAAAAAGCAAAAAATAAAAATCGTGAGCGGGTTCGAACCCTCGTTAGATTCCCCGGAGGCCGCCTGCTACACCACTAGGCCACCAGACCATGGTGATGGGGAGGCGGGGAAGGCCTATGAAGCTATGGCCGAAAAAATGCAAAATGTATGCAAAAACTTAAAATGCTTATAACTCGGCGTGGTTATCGTATCAGCAGCTGAAAGTTACCCGAATCGATTTGTCTCATCGAGCTCTATAAGTGTGCAAATTTTCAAATCCGAATTCGATTCCCAGCTGAGACCTTCTCCTTGTTACTGTAAAGTGTTTTTACTCAACTTGGAGTTTCGATTCGGGACCAAGTGCATCTTGTACAGAATTTTTCGCTGATTCCGAATCTGTTTTCCAAATTTGCTACGGACCGTTATTCTGAAAGTTATAGGGCAATTATGACCCTAGTTTTCACCAAAATGAAGGTATCGTTATAGTTTTCGATTTTATTCATTAATTTCAACGTCAAAATTGACTAGACGTTGGCTCGACAAGTATCCTACAGCTCAAAACAAGCATTTTAGATAAAAAATGAGATTTTTATGCAAAAAGCAAAAGAAATGATGCAGGGCGGGGGTTCGAACCGCCGCCCTGCGCTTGGCAAGCGAGTACTTTGCCAATCCACCATCGTGCCAACTGGGTAGGGTGCTGTCAGAGGGTACTTCAGGGCCCCTGGGAAACATAGCCCCAAACAAGGAATAGTGGGCCAGCGTCTGAATTTTTGGCATTTTTTGGCCTAATTGTTACCAAAAATGATTTTTTAAATAAAAGTCCGTAGCAAATTTGGAAAACATATTCGGAATCAGCGAAAAATTCTGCACAAGCTGCGCTTGGTCCCGAATCGAAACTCCAAGTTGAGTAAAAACACTTTACAGTTAGGCTTACGCTTGGCTTGGGCATGGCTTGGGTTGGACTTACAAGGGAACCACCTAAGGTCGAGGTGGCGTTTCGTTATGGGACCCAGCCCATTTTGTGCAGAATTTTTTGCTGATTCCGAACCCGCTTTCAATTTTTGCCAAATAGCCCGATTTAAAAAGTTACGGCAATTTTAAGATTATATTTGAGCCCGCGGACGGTCATCTGTCACGATGCCCAAATTTTTTGTTTTAATATGCCAATCCATTGTAAATAGCCTATCGTGTAGAGAATTTTTTTCTGATTCGAATGGTATATTTGATTACTGCGCTACTGCCTATCGACGATCACTTATGGGAGTGTGAAATAGCCTGTTTTTCACCATGTCCCATACAAAAAACGAAGTCCATACCAAGTATCGTCGATTTTTTCGATTTCCAACAATTTTTAGTTAAATAGCTCATTCGATAGAGAAAAATTTTCTGAATATGTTGGCGATATTCGTTTTTGATGAATCAGCAGGGAAACGCAAAATAAATGGCTTTGAAGTTGACAAATTTGGGCAAAAATGGCACTTTGAAGCGCCATAACTTTTTAAAACGAGCTATTTGGCAAAAATGAGCAGCGGATTCGGAATCAGCGAAAAATTCTGCACAAAATGGGCTGGGTCCCATAACGAAACGCCACCTCGACCTCGGGTGGTTCCCTTGTTAGGCTTAGGCTTAGCCTCAGGCTCCGGCTTAAGCTTCGGCTCAGGCTTAGGCTTGGGCTAAGGCTTGCCCTGGAGCTTAGGCTTGGGCTCAGGATTAGGCTTACAAGGAGACGTTTTTTGGTGTGAATGGAGTTCTGCGTGGAAACCAGGCCTATTTTGTGCAGAATTTTGCGCTGATTCCGATGCTGTTTTCCAATTTTGCTAAATAGCTCGATTTAAAAAGTTACAGCTATTTTAAGATAATTTTTTGGCCCAGAGTAGCCCTATGCTATGCTGTGCTACTTTTTTCTTATAACGTTTTAATTTTGTTTAAGTAGCCTATCTTGTAGAGAATTTTTTTCTGATTCGAATGGTATATTTGATTAGTGCGCTACTGCCGATCGACGATGGCCTACGGGGGTGAGAAATAGGTTGTTTTTCACCATTTCCCATACAAAAATCGCAGCCCATACCAAGTATCGTCGATTTTTTCGATTTTCAACAATTTTGAGTTAAATAGCTCATTCTATAGAGAAAATTTTTCTGAATACGGTGACGATATTTTTTTTTTGGAAAAACATCCGGGAAAAGCAGCATAATGGTCCCTAAAGAGAGGAAAATTTGGGCTAAAATGATCTTAAAATTGCTATAACTTTTGAAATCGAGCTATTTAGCAAAATGGAAAACATATTCGGAATCAGCGCAAAATTCTGCACAAAATAGGCCTGGTTTCCACTCAGAACTCCATTCACACCAAAAAACGTCTCCTTGTTAGGCGTAGGCGCAGGGTCGACTTAAGCTTTGGCCTAAGCTTGGACTGAAGCTTAGGTTTAGGCTTAGAATTTGACGTAGGCTTAGGTTTAGGCTCGCGCTTAGGCTTAGGCTTAGGCTTAGGCTTAGGCTTAGGCGTCTGCACCCACCGTCTTTCCCTTGAGCTTGAACTCGATCATCGGATCGGGGAATCCGGCCACCTCTACTTCGAAGGTGACCACGCATTTTTCTTGGGTAATCTAAAAATTGGATATTCTACCGTGTCCCATTCACAATTCCACAAAAAACATAGATGACGTCGCGCGGGACAACTGACCCATTTGAGCTTCGTCTGGCGGAGGGTCTTGGCCTGAAAATGGACGGGACTGGACGATGGACATAATTCACGACAAGGTAGAGCGGAATTTCCTAATGGTCTTTGCTAGATTGCCATAATAATAAAATACAAACGACAGGCTACAAACCACAAAAAACACAATAACTAGTGACTTACTTTGTCCTCTAGCGGCGTACTGAACGTGGGCGGTGTTGGGGGAACACGGACCCGAAGTCGAGCGTCACAGTTGGCGGTGCCGAGTCGATTGTTTGCCTAAAATAGGTTTATGCTTGGGCTTAGGCTTGGGCCAGGGCTTAGCTTAAGCTCAGGTTAAGCTTAGGTTACGCTTTCGCTTTTCATACCGGCAGCCTCCTTGAAAGCCCGTTAAAGCGTACCTGGCAGGTGACAATGCCGTCAAAATGTCTGGTAACGTCCTTGATGGTCAGAATGCAAATTCCGTCCTCGGAGATCATTCTGAAAATTTTGAGCATGAGCTGATCCTTGAGAATGAATTTGAGCATGAGCACGTTAATTGACATGCCTGATCTTCTCGCTCTCCGTGATCGGAATGCCATTGATCGTCCATTGGATTTCTGGGTTCGGGTCGCCGGTGTAGACGGCCTTGAATCGGACCTCATCTCCCTCTCGGCATTCGACGTCTTCGATTACGGCCTGTAAAGGTATCGATTCGTTTAGGCTAGACTTAAGCTTAGAGGCTCAATCTTAGGCTAGGCTTAGGCCTAGGCTCTGACTTACCTGGAACTCTGGTGGCACGTGATTCTTGTCGGGGTCGGCCTGGACGGCGAGGTTGGCCTTCGACTCCTGGCTGCCATGCTCGTTCTGGATCCGGACACAGTAGACGCCTAAAATATAATCCTCAAGGGGTTTCTGCTAGTCTGCCCCGCCAAAAACATTCCCCAAAAATCTTGGCTAGCTAGCCCTCACTCTCTGAACATACCAGTATCGTCCGGCTGCGCGTCGCGGATCTCGAGCCTCGCGTTCTGGCCGTCATATTGGAGCTTGAAATCGGCGGATGGCCTCAGGGGTTGGTCATCGACGAGCCAGAGCAGTTCAGGCTCCGGCCATCCTTCCACCTATAAGAATGAGATGTTTATTGAGGACGAGAGAGAGAGAGGGAGAGGGAGAGAGCTAGAGAGATCGAGTGAGAGTGGGAGAGATTCGCCTACCTCGCATTCGAAGGCGATCGTCTCGCCCTCCTTACACTCCTGGTCCCGCAGGGAGGAGACGAAGGCTGGGGGAGCTGCCTCCTTCTCCACCTGAGAGAGGTTAGGCTTGGGCTTAGGCTTAGGCTTACCTTCAGGACCCGGAAAAAGGCCGAAGTGGACGCCTGGCCGTACTCGTTGGTGGCCATGCATGTGTACCTGCCGGTGTCGTCGACCTGAAACAATCATCTTCAACCAGCTGTTGATGAACATACGTGCACCGGGTCGATGGTCATCGCGAAGAAGCCGTCGTCGTCGGCGTAGAACGTGTGCCGCTCGTCCTCGTGAAGGAGTACGTCGTCTTTGTACCTAAACCGGGTTTTTCAGGATGTCCGCAAAGTAGCTCTGCTAGCCTGCCCTTTCTCAAAGAATCTCTGCTAGCCTGCCCTTCCTCAACGAATCTCTGCTAGCCTGCCCATCCTCAAAGAATCTCTGCTAGCCTGCCCTTCCTCAAAGAATCTCTGCTAGCCTGCCCTTCCTCAAAGAATCTCTGCTAGCCTGCCCTTCCTCAAAGAATCTCTGCTAGCCTGCCCTTCCTCAACGAATCTCTGCTGGCATGCCCTTCCTCAAAGAATATCTGTCAGCTCGCCTACCATGTAATGTCCGGGAGGGGGTACCCGGTCACTTTCAGGCACATCTTAGCGGCCGACTGTTGCAGCGTGCGGAATCCGTACTGTGTACGCGTCACGCGCGTACCCTGCATCTCCAGCGTTGTGCCCGTCGTGGCTGAAAAATGTTTAATTTTCTTTGTCTCTTTAAAAGCTAGCTAGCTGTCAATGTTCCTTTAAAATGGTTTTTTCCGCTTCCGCTTCAAATTTTTTTGAATTCCGACCCCCGGAATGCAATCAATTTTTGGCCGGGCCACGGGTCGAGGTGTAGGTGGTGGATGGGGAGGTGGTTCTCTCTCTCGCTCTCTCTCTCTCTCTCTCTCTCACTCTCTCTCTCTCTCTCTCTCTCTCTCCTTCTCTCTCTCTCTCTCTCTCTCTCTCTCTCTCTCTCTTTTCGACCAACTGACGCCCCTGAAACAACCATCAACCGCTGGCTCTCACAAATACACATACGTTCTGGGAGGCATGGAACTCATGGAATGCCCCGGAAACGTTCGGAACCGGGTTTAAAGGGAGCGTGACAGGACGGATTACGATATGTAATTTTAGCACTACAATTCTCGCGCTTTTCGCTCTCTCTCACGTTCTCTCGCTCTCGCCTGACTCTCTCATTATCACTCGCTTGCTCTCTCTCTGCCTCTCTCTCTCTCTCGCTTTTTGTATCTCTTTCTCTCTCAGCAGTTTAGTCTGCCACGCTCTTTTTCAATTTTAGTGAGCGAGAGAACGAGACCAATAGTAAGAGAGCGAGAGAGAGAGAGAGAGAGAGAGAGAGAGAGAGAGAGAGAAAGAGAGAGAAAGCGAGAGAGAGCGATACATGGACAGACAGACAGAGTAAGCCGAAATTTGCCCCAGATGTTCCATTGGACTCCCCCGGCGAGCTCCAATAAAAAGTGACATTTTGATAGGTCGTTCGGGGCAAAACGGAACACTACTATAAACAATTCGGGACGTTTTTTTTAGAGTTCGTATAGACAATAGTCACTTTAAAAACAAAAAAAAAGTATGAACTCTATGCAAATTTCGACGTTTAAAGCATTTGGCGGGTTCAAGGCGTTCAAAAACATTTTTTTCTGAGTAGTTATATCGACTAGTTTGTAGATTGTAAGTTGTAGCTATCGTTGTAGTTTGCGGTTTATAGTTTTTTAACCCAAAAAAACTTACTCCAGTCGATGCTGGATGAGGCGCCGGAATAGAGGGAAGCGGAAGAGCCAGTGGGGGAAATGGCCGGCGGTGACTTGACCTTCTTCCGTGGGGGACCCTCTTCCGGGCCTGAAAAAAACATAATTGATTTTTGTATGCCTTGGCTTATTAACAAATACACCCGACATGTACCACACCAGATTTTGGCAAAGAATCACTGCTAATTTTTCATTGGATTTCGCAATCAATCTATGCTAAATTTTCTTCTTAAATCCTTCAAAGGAGCTCTGCTAGCTTGCCCGGCAGATTTCTTAAAAAATCTCTGCTAGCCTGCCTCCTTGAATCCCTCAAAGAATCTCTGCTAGCATGCCGCGTAAATTTCCCAAAGAAATTAGCCAAGACCATCCTGGAATTTCCGCAAAGAATCTCTGCTAGCCTGTTCCCAGAATTCCATAAAAGTGCTGCAAACTTGCCATCGAATTTCTCAAAAAACCTCTGCTATCCTGCCCTGCAAACTTCGCAAAAAATCTCTGCTGTCCTGCCTCTTGAACTCCGCCAAGTAACTCTGCTAGCCTTTGCTGAAAATTCCGCAAAGAATCGATGCTAGTTTGCCTAGATTAAATCCAATTTGTCGGCATTTTTGCGAAAAGTTTCGATGTTATAACATCGACTGCGCCAGGCTCCAAACTACAAATTGACAATTCGGACAACTTGGACAGGGACAACGACATCATTTCTACCAAATGCAGCCGATGATCGTCTCGAAACGGGGCTCGATCTCTCAGAAAACTCGGATCTCCAATCAGAGGAAGATGGGCCTCCTTGGCCCCCACCTGGGCCCACCAGCCCATCCCCCTCTGATGTGGTACGAGTTGTCGTACTCCGAGACGATACTGCAAACACAACAATACAATACTACTTACACCATGACGGGTCGACGAGCTCGAGCCCGCCCTCTTCGGCATCGCGAAGCTCGATTATGTAGAGGGTGACGAGCACCATTTTTTGGATGTGTTTCTCTGCGGGCTCTGTTGTGGGTGGTGCTCACCTCATCCCCCGGATGACACTCACACTACCGGGTATACCTAGAGGAGGGGGATTGGAGGGGAGAGAGGGAGAGAGACCAGGAAAATGTGAAGGAAACACCTGAAAAACTAGAAAGCGAGAGATAGAGAGTGATCGTAATGAGACGAGCTAGAGAGAGGGAGGGAGAGAGAGCGCGAGAGAGAGAGAGAAAAAGAGAGAATCTGGCGTAGAATGGGCTTACGTTACGCGGCTCTAGCTTAGCCTAGCTGGAGCCGCCTGCTTAGCTTAACTTAGGCTCAGCTTAGGCCTAGATTAAGCTTAGGCTTTGGCGTGGGCTTAGCTCAGGCTTAGCTTGGGCTTAGCGTTGGCCTAGCTTAGCTTAGGCTTATGCTTAGGTTTAGTCTTAGGCTTACGCATAGGTTCAAATTTAAGCTTAGGCTACGCTTCGTTTAGGCTTAGGGTTGGCTTAGGCTTAGCTTAGGCTTAGCTTAGGCTTAAGCTCAGGCTTAATTTTTGACTTTTTTTTGCCCCCTAACTATCCCCCAATTATCGATTGGATATGCGGGAAAAGGTGGAGGCGTCACTGACTCACAATGTTTGCCGATCCACCGCCCAGCCAAAGGGGCATCTTTGCCGGCAACATTCCGGTAAGATGCTGGTGCAAAAAAGCAAAAATTCGTAGTTTGGAGTACCTTGATCGATCACGCAATCAAAAGCGGGGAAACCTTCGGAAAAGAATCCCCAGTTTTGCAAATTGGCTTGGCTTTGGGTCTCGTGGGCTGGCTGCCATGTTTTGCTAAAAATAACGAACATATCACTAAATTTTTTTAATTCTACGTTAAAAATGCGGAATTGAACCATATAGCGAACCCCAAAAATGCAAATTTAAAAATGCCGATTTTTCAAAAAAAATATCGGTTTTTTCCAATTTTCCAAAACAAACTTTTTTTCGAGTTTTCGGATTTTTAATTTTAGTTTTTCCGCTATTTATGATTTTTGCCAACGTTAAAGGAATCGGTACGTCAAAGCCTATGGATTTTAACGAGAAAATACAAAAGTTAAAGGGACTGGGAACTCAGAGGTTGCGCAGAGGGCACAAAGATGCCTTGCCGGTCCCTTTAAAGGGTTGGGAGAATGCGAGAGAGAGAACGAGAGATAGAGAGAGAGAGCGAGAAAGAGAGTGAGAGAGCGAGAGAGAGAACGAGAGAGAGAGAGGCCGAAATGGACCGAAAATCAGCAAAAAAGATAATCAGGGTAGATAATGACGTAACCAATTAAAAAATACTTTAATGGTGTGTATAACAACACTAGTGCACCCGGGGTCATCCCTAGGGCCCTAAGCCTGGGCCACAAGGCTGGTTGGCCTGGCTGGAGATGGGGAGCGGGGCGAGAGATCGGGGCTTGTCCTAGGGCCCCCATTACACAGCCCCCACACCCCGGGACTGACGACTACTCACTCTCTATCTCTCACCTTCTCTCCCTCTCTCTCTCTCTCTCTCTCTCTCTCTCTCTCTACGCAGAGGCAACGGGGGCGATTCACTGTCGGAGGAGCAGAGGCTCTTGTGCAACCCGTGGGGGGCACCCTCAAATCTCTGGCAGGGCATGAAAGGGGTTGTATCGTTATTAGAGTAGCAATTGGGGTGGTAACGAGTTAAATTCCTAAATGGTCTCGGCTAGCCTGCCCTTCCTCAAAGATCTTCTGCTAGCCTGCCTTTTCTCAAAGGATCTCTGCTAGCTTGCCCTTCCTCAAGGGATCTCTGCTAGCCTACCCTTCCTCAAAGCATCTTTGCTGCCTGCCTGCTGGTTCAAAAACTTAAACCAATTAATGCCAGACAGACACACCAATTTTTGTGTGTGTTTGTTTTTTACTCATTTTCTGCCTTTTCAGCGCGAATGCCTACGCGCGGTTCCTGTGGACGGGTGTCTCCAGCGGTCGGATATGCCCACGCGATGAGACTGTGAGGGAATAGGAACAAGTGGAAGGCAAATAAAACCCGCTAGCCCCCTTTCTAGCCTAGAGATAGCCACGCTGACTTGACTTTCTCGAAAAAAGAAGGGCGAGATCGAGTTTTAAAGGGACCGGGAAGGCAGAAACAGCTTCCTGAATGATCTCTGCTAGCCTATCCATGCTTCCTCAATCACCTCTGCTAACATGCCCTGCACTTCCTCAATGATCTCGGCTAGCCTGCTCCCGGTTCCTCAATGATGTCTGCTAACCTGCCCGCAATACCTCAAAGATTCTGCTAGCCTGAACCCTCTACTTCTGCCTTCACGGATCCTTTAAAACCAAAAATCGTATCCCGTGCTGATACTCACCGTAGTCCATTTAAAAACTGTATTTTTTTGAACTTTTCGCGATATTCCAGTGATGTCTTGCCCCTGACCTACCGTACTCCTCGCGGTCGAGCTCCACATCCTTGAGCCACGCCTTCACGACGTACTCGCCGCCTGGGTCCTCCGATTTGAGCCTGAACTTTGTCAAATAGTGTCAAAAATCTCAAATGATCTGTGATCTCTGTAAATCCCTTACCTAAATGTCGGCAACCCCAACTCGGAGGGCTTAAAGTGAATCGTATCCTCATCAGCACCGTACTTCCGGGCCGTATACTTGTCGAGCTAAAAGATTAAGAGGTAGAAACGGTAGATACGGTAACTACAGTATCGTACGGTACTACTAACCCTCAACGATGCGATATGCTCATATTTCGTTGGTGATCCTTCGATTTTCGTGGTGAGCATCAGCTTATTCCGGAAGAGGAAGGCGTGCCGCCGCTCGGTTGTCGTTTCGTCGCCCTCGGAAACAAGGAATGAGTCCTGGAAGGTTGGCTTGGGCTTAGGCCTAGGCTTAGGGAGAAGCTTGGGTTAGGCTTGGCTTAAGTGAGGCTTAGGCTTAGGGTCAGGTTAGGGTTTGGGCATAGACTTAGGCTTCAGTTAGTTTGGCTTAGGTTAAGGCCACTCTGAGGCTTAGCTTAGGCCTAGGCTTGGACTTCGGTTTGGCCTTAGGCTTGGTCTTGGCCTCAGCTTAACTCGCGGATAAGGTTAGGCATGGGCTTAAGCTTTGGACTTAGGAGGACTTTAGACTTAGGCTTCGGCTAAGGCTTCTCTGCTAGGCTTAGCTTAGGTTTAGCTTAGGCTTAGGCTTAGACTGAGCTTTGCCCGCCAGTCACTTTAACCCCCCAAAAACTTACGTGTCGTATAATTCGTCCGAGCTTCAGCGGGTCGCCAGGGTAGCCGGTGATGTTCTCCAGGAAGTCGAGGTCTAAAATTAGGTACACATAGGATAACGGGGGGGAATAAAATAACGGGGGCACTCATTATTATGAAATTTGCAATTACTTTGGGATTTTGCGAATGCCATTCGATAGAGCGTCGAAAAATATACTAAGAGAATTAATTTCAGCCCAAAATAATGTGATAGAAATTTTTTATTGAATAAACAAAAATTGAGGAAAATCTATGGGCAGCACATAGGATAACAGGGGGGAAAGTCAAATTTTCGACATTTTCGACATTTTCGGTATTTTGAAAACGTCATTCGATAAAGCGTCGAAAACTGCCCTAGGAAAATTAATTTCAGCCCGAAATAATGTAAATGAAATTTTTTATCGAATAAACAAAAATTTATCAAAATCCATGGGCAGCACATAGGATAACGGGGGGAAAGCCAAATTTTTGAGATTTTCGATATTTTGAAAACGCGAATCGATAGAACATCAAAAAATATACTAAGAGATTTTTTTACAACGCGAAAAAATGTATTATAAAAGTTTTATAGCCTAAAAACTATTTTTGAAAACTATGGGCAGCACATAGGATAACAGGGGGGGAAAAATTTTTTCGGCGCTTTGAATATTTTTGATATTTTGAAAATGCCATTCGATAGAGGACCGAAAAATATACTAAGAGTTTTTTTTACAGCCCGAAAAAAGCATATTTAAAAATACTTTTATCATATAAAAAGTTTGAGTGCCCCCCGTTATTTTCCCCCCCCCCCCGTTATCCTATGTGTACCTAAAATTAGACTTTTAAAGGCTCCTGAAGGATCTCTGCCACCCTGCCCTTCTCAAAGAATCTCTGCTAGCATACCTGATACTCTCTGGGGGACGGAGAGACAGAGTTCGAGCGCCCTCTGCATGCCCTTGGTGGAGACGCCGAGTCGCGAGGAGTATTTCACGAATTCCTGGAATATATAGGGTACCGTAAATGCCATGGTAACTACAGAATACTGTAGATAGTACTAACCCGGAAATAATTCTGATAGTGCGTCATCCGATCAGCCACGGCTGCCAGATGATCGGCAAAAGAGCGGCTACCAGCCTCGGAGCGATCGGACAGTTTCTGAAACGCGCATTAATGATAGAACATACGGCATACCTGAAAGAATGAAGCATATGGCTCGACTTCAAGGAGGTCAAGCGCCTGCGGGAGTTGTTTGTAGAACTGGACATGATGATCAAAGTCCCCTTCGAGACGGACGAACGTCTGTCCGACCTTGCCGGGATCGTCGCCGTAGTATTGGAGACCTTTTAGCATCACGCTGGAAATGGGGATCGAGGTGAGAGAGGAGAGTGAAAGAAAGAGAGAGAGAGAGAGAGAGAGAGAGAGAGAGAGAGGGAGGGAGTGGTGGAAGTGACCAACTTGGCGTGGAAGTTGTACAGCTCGGCCAGGTTGAGCGATAACTGCTCACGGTTGGCTCTGATGGCTTCCGGTACGGATGGCGAATCGAGAGCCTGGAAATATTAGGTGTTTTCCTCAAGATCTCTGCTATTCTGTCCTGGGTTCCTCACTGATCTCTGCGAGCCTGCCCTCTTCTCCTCAATCTTCTCTGCTAGCCTGCCTTTGCTTCCTCAACGATCTCTGATGGCTTGCCCTCGCTTCATCAATGATTTTTGCTAGCCTGCCCCTAGAACTATAAAATCTTACTCACCCGAACATAGTGATCGACGGCCGCCCGGAGCTCACCAACAAATTCCTCCTCGGATCGGAGGAGATCGTGGTAGACTTGGCTGAAAAAACACGGTGTTATCATTTATTCAATTAAATAAAGCTAAAAGTGTTTAATATGTATAACAATTCAATAACTAAAAATGAGCATTAATTTCAACATCTTGGATGCTCAAATGCAAATTTGGGCATAGGTTCGCCGGGAAATTTCGTTTTTGGACTTTGAGAGGATCCAAATAGAGGACACATTAATGGCTGGGAAGGATTAAAAATATATAATTTTTAGTGTCTGGAAAAAAATTGAGCATAGGTTCCCCGGGATTTACGTTTTTAATATCTGTGATAGCCATACAAAAAATACGAGTAAAAATCAAGGAATATGTAAATTTTGAAGTAAAGTGCCTGTGTCAGAGAGCGTGTGAGAGAGAGCCAGAGAGAGAGAACGAGGGAGAACGAGAGAGAAAGAGGGACAGTGAAACAGAGAGAGAGAGAGTGAGAGAGAGAGCGAGAGAGTGAGAGTGAGACTGAGAGAGAGAAACAAGAAATACCGCCTGCCGTGGTCAGCAACACTATTTTCCCGGTGAAGCTCCAAAAAAGCGGGAGATCCGGTCTTGGCTAGGGGGGCAGGATAAACTGGCTCTCGGGTTGATAGCCGCGGGTGCCATTCTGGGCTATCATTGGGAGCCGTTGCTCGAGATGGCAAAATTGTTATAATAGCATCTTTATATTCTCAATCTCCGCCTCTCCCGCTCTCACTCTCTCGCCCTCTCTCTCCCCTCTCTCCCTCTCAATTGAAACTTTCAGCGGGTCTTTATGACCCTCAAACTCCTCGGCATAACCATATTGGCAATATGGTGGACGGGCACAGGTATGCTTTATCGTGTTGACAAAAGTTCGAGCAAAGAATCTCTTATTTTCTGCCTCCCAACCCCTTTAAAGGGACACCCAAGGTTTTGGCGACAAATATATAGTTATGTATTCCGGCAAGTACAAATGACGCGCGAATTTTGTGCGCCAATGGGCGCCCATTCCCGCACAGAATTCGGACACCTGTCCCTCTTGTGGCGTCCCCCTTCCCCTTAATGGCTTGCCACTATGGTGTAATGGATAGCATCCAGGCCTACAAAACGGTGATTTCGGGTTCGACCCCCCGCCCGCGGCATGGTTTTTGCTTTTTGAGCCTCGAAAAGGTTGGGCATCCCTTTAAAGGATATTTGCCAGGCCGTACTAGGTATCGATTTTTAATAGAGAGCCAATCCTACCCACCTCGCCCATCCCTATATCAACCACGGACCGAGGACTACAATCTACCACCGTTTTATCAGGTACGGGGCAGGGCAGGCTGGCAGAGCTTCTTTGAGGAAGAGTAGGCTAGCAGAGGTTCTTTAAGGAAGCTACGCTAGCAGGGAACATTGAGGAATCGAGGGTAGGCTAGCAGAGATTCTTTGAGCAAGGCAGGCTAACAGAGATTTTTTCCGAATTATAGCTAGCAAACGTTCTTAGGGAGATATCAATCAGGCAAGGCAAACAAACAGTGATTATTGACGAAAAATCGAGGCTAAAGGCTTTTTGAAAGCAGGGTTTTTGAAGGATAATATAAAAGAGGTGAGCTAGCAGAGATTCTTTGAGGAACAAAAACCTCGTTTTAGCCTCACCCAGGCCGTGATGCCTCCTCGTTGACCCCAATCTTCCCATTCCACTCGGAATTCAACACGGGACTCGACGTGAACCCGGGAAGTAGGGTTACGGTGGATGGCAATCTCAACGTCCCGATCATGGGATGGGGAATCTGGGACTACAAGGGTAAGTAAGTTAGCTAGATTCCCTTTAAAGGGGGCGGCAAGGCAAGCCATGGATTTTTTGGCTATGGATTGCTTTGATCTTGACGTGCCGCAATGCGAAACGCAACGCATATGCCGTTTTTGACGTCAACAAAAAGTACCAGAATTCATTACGCCCTGAAAAGCCAGAATGTGTGCGTTGCGTGTAGCGGACACGGCCTAGCCCCATAATCGCCACACTCTGCCTTGCCGGCCCCTTTAAACGACCGTGAAATCAATGAAGATGCGCATTTCATAGCGCAATCGATTACGGCATTTTTATGACAGAAAAACGGCAACCGCGTTACGTGTCCCGGGAGCTTAAAAAACCCTTTAAAAAGTGGGCTTGAGAAAACCCGTTGAAAGTTCAGCAGCGGCAGGAAGTCGAAATTGGATCACCGACTTGAAAAGCTAGAGCTCAACCATTTAGCTAACAGGCCAGAATCTAAGCCTATTTAGGTGGCGTAAAGGTGGGCCGCCCGAATACCCGAGTCGGGGTTGGCACGCTGCACGGACCGACGAATGTACTCGGGATATCACCCGAAACTGTCGCAGCACTCGCCTCCGATCCTACTTTCAATAGGGCCCGCAGTTTGTTTATTTTTAAATTTCATCGGGGAAAAGGCTGGGGGTCAAGCAGAGGCAATTGCGGAAAGCGATAGAGGGAGAGAAAGAGAGAGAGAGAGAGAGAGAGAGAGAGAGAGAGAGAGAGAGAGAGAGAGAGAGAGAGAGAAAGAAAGAGAGAGCGGAGTGAGGGAGAGAGAGAGAGCCAGAGAGAATGAGAGAAAAAGAGATAGTGTGAGCTAGACAGAGAGTGAGCGATAGAGAGAGAGACAGCGAGAGAGAGTGAGAGTTAGAGACTTCAAGCTCAGTTATGATACAGTACCCCTTATTTCAGACGGCATCCCCTCGATCCCAGTATCAGTGCTGCCGGGCAATTTCGTGCCGCTCCGCTGCAAACCTCCACTATGCAACCCATTCGTCCACAATTTGGCATTTGGTGGGTTTTTGGTGGAATACGGAGATGACGAGAGTTAGAGAGAGAGAGAGAGAGAGAGAGACGAGCGAGAGAAAGACGAGCGAGAGCGATAGCTCAATATTTTCAGGTGTCGACGTTGAACCCGGTGATGATTACCTATTCGACGGAGGGTTGGATTTCCCAGTACCGCTAGCCCCTGGAGGTGTCGGTGTCCGGATGCCGATCAATGGTACGGATTCAAAAATTTCCAAAAAACCCACGAATTCAATTCCAGCTTTCCAAAATAAAATTAAAACCGAGGGACGGCTTAGTATCGAGGTAGCGCAGTCGGTAGAGCGTTAGCCTGCTATGCTAAGGGTCGAGGGTTCGATCCCGCCCGGCGCAATTCATTTGTTTTTTGCTTGTAAAATTAGTGTTATTATTTTTCAGGCGCTGTCAATGTCGGAACCGACCCGTTGCTCATCACCTATGGACATGGAATGGGACCCGTGGAACCGCCTGGATTTAAGGTAAGCTAGGGCTGGAGTGTGGTGAGACAGATAGAGAGAGAGAGAGAGAGAGAGAGAGAGAGAGAGAAAAGAAGATATAGAGAACGCGAGAGAGAAGGAGAGATAGTGGAAAATGCCCAGAATTTCACGAACATCAATAGCATCAAGAAAATCGTCGATCGAAAATAATTGAAAACATTGTAAAAACTCGATAGAAAAGCACAAATCAAAAAATTTATCAAAATTAGCATGAAAAGTAGAGATAATGATGCAGAAAAATACCGTATAAAACAAATTCAGTTAAAAAGAGCAAAAAGGGAATCAAGGAAAGAAAAAAAGGAGCAACAGTACTCCAATTAGCATCAATCGATTTTAACAAAATATTTCGCTATTTTTTCAGATTACCCCCTCGAAAATGCGTTCGGCGCGGCACCCCCGATTGCCGCCACGGATTAGCGAAGCTTTCCAAATTCCGCAAGCCGTCAAGGATCAGGCTATTCGGGTGAGGACCAAAAAAATTAATTTTAATTTTAATCAAAGAATTCGATATTATGGCAATAGAGAAGATTTCCACAAGGTTCCATATAAATATTCGTGAATTTTAGAGCAAGGGCAGCAAAAATTTTTAGATTTGGAATAGCATGTTAGATATAAGCAAAATATATGAAATAGGAAGATCAGATGCACTTGAAAAATTGATGAAAATTAATAAAAGGTAGAAATTAGCATCCAGAAGTGTTTTATTTGAATAAGCTCGAAACGAAATCTTCCTTTATGGAGTTTGAGGTGTTTCTCATAAGGGAAAAGATAGAACAAAAATTGCAGATACAAAAACACAAAATTAACATAAAGATAGACATAAATAATTATTTTAGGACCGAATCGAGGAGTTCGAGCGGAAACGGGAGACCGAGAACAAGGACCGGGAATTTGTTTCTCAGCCAAAAGAGCCGTTCCGTTTCGAGTAGCCAAGCGGAAAATATCGGAATCGATCTCATTTTTGTGAATTTCGATGTCAATTAAGTAATAAAATATGCCAATGCGTTTCAAATGTCAAAGAGAGAGAGAGAGAGAGAGCGAGAGAGAGAGAGAGAGAGAGAGAGAGAGAGAGAAAGCGCGAGAGAGCGTGAGCCAGAGAGAGATAGAAAGAGAGGAGAAAGAGAGGGAGAGAGAGGGAGAGAGAGATAGTGAGAGCGAACAAAAGACAGAGCTTCCAGGCAAACGGCCAGAAAAAAATGCAACCAGCATACAAAAATTCATTCGAAAAATATAGATCAAAATGGCAATGGAAAATTCACCATATGCAAGTATGAGAAAAAAATAAATTTTTGAAAGACCCACTCTCGTTTCAGAAGATTTTCCTGCTCATCAGAGGCATTGTCTGGGCCCTCGATTTCTAAATATTGCACTTGTTACAGTATCCCAGGCCAGTTACAGTACCCCTGGTCCTGCGGCGCTGTTTGTAGTATTCGGTCGGGGTCTCGAAGTAGGAGCCGGGTACCCAGCCGGATTGCGGTGGACGGGCCTGGAATTTAGCGTATATCGTAGTCTCTCTCACTCTCGGTCCCCCCCTCTCTCTCTATCTCTCTCTCTCTCTCGCTCTCGCACTCGTTCTCTTTCCTCACCTTCGTGCGTACAAGCCAGCGTACGGGGTTCTGCTTGTCGAGCACCTCGACAATTTGTCCCTGCTCCAGGCTGATTGCCTCCTCGTCATTCTAAAATTCGGCTTCAGCTGACAACACTAGGCTGTGGCTTGGGCTTGGGTTTAGACTTGGACTTAGGCTTAAGCTCAGGCTTGGACTTGGCATAGGCTTGGCACACGCTTTGGCTTAGGCTTAGAAATAGGTATAGGACCCACCGCATCGGCAATATACTCCTGGACGGCGATGTATACAGGTAGGGTGCGGGTGTCAGAGCCCTGAAAGTCATAGTTTGGTAGAAAGAGCGAGAGAAAGAGAGAGTGGGTGAGAGATAGAGAGAGAGAGAAAGAGAGAGAGAGCGAGCGAGCGAGAGAAAGTGGGCTAGAAACTCACCGAAACAATCTCGGTACTCGATGATCTTCCCCTGGCATCCTGGCGCTCCTCCCTCGTCTCGGAATGGAACGCGGAGCGCGAGCTGTGGGTCGTGTAGTTTACATCTTCGGTGAGGGTGGTTTTGCTGGAATTAAAGGGACGTTAAACGCACGATATAACACTTTCTCTCTCTCTCCCTCTCTCTCTCTCCCTCTGTCTCACGCTCTCTCGCTCTCTCGTCTAAATTTTAGATCCCTCAAATCTCGAACTCTGCAGTTTCGCCGTGTTTCTCGGTACCTTCACAATTTCCCCATTTCGACCGCCGGAAATGTGGAAATCGTCCCCCTGGTGGAGCATGTCGTAGCCCCGGGACGACAAGGGACCCCGGGGGCGCCAGATAAAAAGACGGAGAGCTCAGAGTAATGGGGGTTGGTCAACGAGTTACACACTTATTTCACTGGCGCTCTCTCTCTCCCTCCCCTCTCTCTCTCTCCCCTCTCTCTCTCTCTCTGACTCAGCTGGCTGGACAGGGCAGGCTAGCAGAGCTTCTTGGGGAAAGCTGCGGGAAACCGTCAGCTTTAAAGGGATAGTGCCAGCTGAGAGGGGTCGGCTAGCAAATATTCTTTCGGATCAGGCAGGCTAGCAGAGGTTCTTGGTGGCTCTTAAAAGGATGGAGCAAGCTGGGAGGCTAACGAGATTTTCTGGGAATTGGAATCTGTCTCAGCTATAGCGAATCCCTCTCTGTCTCTCTGTCTCTCTCTCGCTCTCTCTCTCTATCTCTTTCTTTTTAAATGGCTTTGCAATGCCATTAAATAAAAATCTTCTATTAATCCGCCCATATCTATAAAATTCGTTCTCAATTCACAAATCCTAGCAGCTCATTCTCGGCCTCCAGAACCCCGTCCTCCTCAAGGGCCAAGCTGTTGCTCGGCCATTGTGGGGTGGGGATAGTTTAAAGGACCAGCAAGAGAGAAAGATCTCCCCTCCCCCTCGCTCTTCCTCCGCCTCACATTCTCGGCCCCACTTTTTACGTGCGCCCAAGAGGCCCGAAAACCCTCTCTCGACCCGGGACAAATCAATCGAAACGGGAAGGCCCGCTCGTTCACCCAGCCGTTCCGGGACCTCTGAGCGGAAAAAATGCGAAAACGGCATGTCTAATGGCGTTGTTTTGGGTTCGAGAATTTATGGGATTTATTGGAGGGATGGGGCCAGCTGGAGGGCAGGCTTGCAGAGATTATCTGGGATTTTAAAGGGGTGTTGAAGGTGAATTTTGCAAGGGCAGGCTAGCAGCGATTCTTTGAGGAAGGGCAGGCTAGCAGAGATTCTTTGAGGAAGGGCAGGCTAGCAGAGATTCCTTGAGAAAGCGACTCACCGGTATTGAGAATATTTCCGATCAAAATCCCTCTGTCGACGGCTGGCCATCTCTGGCCGTGGGACCCACCGTCGAGAAGGGGATCGCCGATCGCCGTCTGGATCAAAATTGTAAACATTAAAAAATAATGATAGTAAATCTGAATTAGCTACAATATCGACGAAACTCGGGGTTTTTTTTGGAAATCGAAACATCAAAAATTAAAGCTGGAAAACATATTCAAGCAGCAAAACAGTGAAATTGACTATGGCGAAGGACGTAAAGTTTGCATTTCAAAAGCACAAAATTTGTGAAGTGAGAAATGGAAAATTTGCATAGTTTCAAGGTTTTAGGGTTGAAATAAACAAATCGTATCAAAATTCTTGTTTTTAGTGGAAAATCTGCCCTTAAATCTGATTTTATCATTGAAATCGCTAAATTGCAATTAAATCCAGTTTTCTCAAATGCACCCAAAAAACGTAAAAAAAATTTGAATTCGACATTATTCGGTACCGTACTTAATAAATAAAACGGTACTTTGGCATTATCGGGGTGGGGGCGACAAATTTCTTCTAAGGATTTAGTTTTTCAAAACATCAATCGTGAAGTGTTTCTAAAGCGTTTTTTGCTGAAGGTCCGATCAACCCCCCACCCGATAATGCCATAGAACCAATAAAACAGGTAAATAATTCGCATAAAACGTCTTAAAAATTTAACCGTTGAGGTATCTTTAATGCACAAACGCCATCGATGAATCCATCCCAAGGGCGGCCAGGTAAGCTGCAGAGGGGGAAAGCTTTAGGCCAAGCCCCCAGCCGTTGGGTATAGGAAAAGCTGGGCGAGAGAAAAAACACAGGGCCCCAGGGCCCCAGGGCCCCCGGTCCCCGGCTGTTGTGTGTTGTGGAATGGAAAGTGGAGGTGGAGAAGGGAGGACGAAAGGGTTAGCAAAAGAAAAATTAGAGCAAAAGGATCTCGGGCCGGTCGATTGGGCGGATCGGTTTGATGTGCTTAGCGAGGGGGGATAGGGCTTTGGCATGCCGTTCGCTCTATTTGTCCTCACAAAGACTGGCCCAACCCCCCGGAAACTGCAAAAGTTGAGATGGATTGAGTGCGGATATAGGGCTAGATAGAGAGAGAGCGAGAGAGAGAGAGAGAGAGAGAGAGAGAGAGAGAGAGAGAGAGAGGGAGAGACAGAGACAAAGATTCCACCGCTTCAGCTTGCAAATATCTCGCTGGATTGAAACTTTGCCAAGTCTAATTCTAAAGCCCAGGCCCGATAACGAAAGCTAGCAAAGATACTTGAGGAACTAGCCCAAAACAGCCCCTCCCGGTTTCCTCAAGTTCCCTGCTAGCCTGCCCTCTCTTCCTCAATGAACTCTACTAGCCTGCCCTCGCTTCCTCAATGATCTCCGCTAGAGCTGTTTTCAATCATTTATTGGTAGCTATTTAGATCCGTGGGCACAAAGTTTAATTCAAGGATGTCTCAAACGTTTTATTTCACAAGTTTCAGGCTTTAAGATGGTTTCCCTGCATGGAGTACGACTCCATCGAGCTGTATTGCGTTTGGCCGTGGTGTGGCTGAGGAGCTGAAAGTGAAAAATAATGGCTAAAATAGAGAAAATCAGCTAGTTTATTGGCTTTATAATTAACGAACTCGTATGCTTCCTTGCCCCACTCTTCGACGGCCTTGCAGAAGCCTTTAGCCGGGCTTTTACGGCACCACCAGGTTCCTTCGGTGATGACCTAGGTGGGTGAAACTTTGTCCCTCTCTCGCTCTCTCTCTCTCTCTCTCTCTCTCTCTCTCTCTCTCTCTCTCTCTCTTTCTCTCGCACCCACATCAAGACATTTGCAGAAGACATCGTCGCAATGTTCCTGTCCCAACTGTCTATTATAGCAATGGTCGTGGCCCAGGCAGCAGTTATTGAAAAGTCCTGTATAAAGTGTTTGAAAGGACCGTCGCTCTCTCTCTCTCTCTCTCGCTCTCTTTCTCTCTTCTCTCTCTCTCTCTCTCTCTCTCTCTCTCTCTCTCTCTCCTTCACTTACTGTGCATCCCGGCGGGACAGGACCTGACTAGGGCATAGCCGGCTGCTTTGTTGGCCTCATTGCTTCCACACTCCCACCAGCTCGGCGCCTCGATGCTACTATAGAACTTGGGATTGGCTTAAGCTTACTAGGGAAGTATCTGAACTTGCCATCGAACTTTGAGAAGTCAGATACACCATTCGACGCGCCGTGACAAGAGGATTCCAAATATGTAATAAAATCAACGGGAGCGCATAAAGGTAAAAAGTTATGAGCATTTTAAGTTTTACATGCAAAACCGCCGCCGCGAGAAGAGCCTCACCCAGCGCACCCTGTCCATCGGTCTCGTGGCCTAGTGGTTTGCGCATGGGTCTCTGGGCTGTATGACCAGGGTTCGGATCCCGACGATTTTTATTTTTTGCTTTTTGACCGGTTCCTACTTTTTGCATGTCCAAACTCGGGAATAAGTTTTTCTTTACTGTGTGACCCCTAAAAAGCACCAGCGATGATAAAATAACCTCCGACAACAAAACTAGGATTGGAAGCTCTCTATATCAAAGTTGGCAAAATCGTCGGAAACCGCCCTTTTAAGGCTCTGTGCGAATTCGAAGAATTTAATTCGTCAAAAATGGAACAGTACATCTTGATCAGCAGAAAATTCCCTTTCGAATGAGATATCTTACCTGCGCTTTACGCCAAATTCTCGAAAAGTCTTTGGCTAGCTGGCCATACCCTACCCTTACACTGCATTCCAAAAATATTTTTTGGCGGAAATTTTTGGCAGCCGTATGTAATATAGCTCATTTGAAAGAGCTTTCTTTGTTGAACAAGGAGCACTAATTAGTTTAGACTAAATTCCATTCCGCGGGATGATACAGGGTCTCAGAGATGCTGTTTTTCGTCATTTTGCCGACTTTGAAGCCTCATAACTTTGTACCGTTATGCGCTCCCGTTGATTTTATTACATATTTGGAATTCTCTTGTCACGATGCGTCGAGTAGTGTATCTGACTTCTCAAATTTCGATGGCAAGTTCAGATACTTCCCTAGTTAGGCTAGGCTCTTGCTTATGCTAAGCTTCGGCTTAGGCTTAGTCATAGGTCTAGGCTGAGACTTATTCAGTCCTTTAAAGTTTTAAATTTACCTTAAGTCCGGTAGCCATTGGGAGAATATCGGCCCGACGAGCAGTAACGCCAAAAAAGCCGCAACCACCATGCTGCCTCCGCAAAAAATGATATTCCAGGATTTTTGGGTATCGAAAAACATTTTAATGCGCGGTAAATCGTCACAGGGGTTGAATATTCAATTGGCGCGTCGATGATGATTTACAATCGCTCTTGAATTCCGGAGCATGGGATCGAATAATTTTTGAACAGGTTTATCCCAGGAATTTCAGGAATGAGTGGAGTCTCCTTGATGTTGCGCATCTCCGGGTGGCAGTAGTGCCTTTGGCCCGGGAGTAGCTGATGCTCTAAAAACCATATAGATCTTGGAAAAGCCAGGTGAACAAACTTGTACGCGGCATCGCCAAAATTCCGGACCAGGGAGCAGAAGCCCGGGACGACTACTGTATGACAGATAACCCAGCCTTTTGTGGCAATCTAAATAACTGATAACGGTATCCTTTTCTCTTCGTTTCGCTCTCGTTCTCTCGCTCCCTCTCTCTCCCTCTCTCTCTCTCTCTCTATCTCACTTTCTCTCTCTCATTCTCTCTCTCTCTCTGTTTTGCTCACCAAATGACAGTCACAAAACATATCGTCGCAATATTCCTGCCCTAACTGTCTCGAATAGCAATGATCGTGGGCGAGGCAGCAGTTGTTGACAACCTCTGCAATACTTATCACCACCAATAGCTTTAAAGGGGCTACGAACTGCCAAATCAAAGGCCTTTTGGGAGGGCTCTTTGATTTCTGGCAAATTGCCATCGGGCGCTGCGGGACCAGAGCACCCATTCTTTCGCTTTTTGTGCGAAACGGTTTTTGCCCGGTTACTTTGTGAAAACACTATAATTCGCACATTGTGAGCCCATTTTTGAAATCCTCACTCAATTTTAAATAGTTTTGGTGTTTTAAGCATCGAATTTGGCCCAGAAACAGCCGAGAACGTGATTTCGAAGTGACAACAGGCTATTTCCCGGGCCCCGGGGTGTACAGAGGCCTCCGACGTCCAGGCCTCCGATTTTCGGGCCGTCACCCAATTTTTGACATTTCTGGACCCCTTTAAACCGACCGACCAGCCAGCACCGAACAGGCGCCGTCGATGGACTCGTAAGCGGCTAGCCTGTTGGCGTCGTTGCTTCCGCATTGCCACCAGTCCCGTACTCTGTTGTGGGATAACTGTTCACTAATTGCGGTCCATTTGTTCCAACAAGCCTTCGGCTTAGGCTTAGGCTTAGGCGTGGGCTTGGGCTTAGGTTTGAGCCCTGCATGTGATCAGCCTGTGAAGAAACTTACGAATAGGCCGGTCCGATAAGCAATAGAGCCACAAAAACCGCAACTAGCATATTGTCACGCAAAAAGTGAGATTCCGGCATTTTTTCGATAATCGAGCCTTTTAATGGTGAATAAATTCACAGGCGCCCGACAGAGATATACGACATGTTGTAAATCTTTAAAGCTCTTTCTCTCTCCTTTCTCTCTCTGCCTCTCTTTTTCTCTCTCTCTCTTTCTCTCTCTCTCTGCTTGTCTCTCTCTCTCTCTCTCTCTCTCTTTTTCCCTGTATTTTTTTGCATCGATTTTTGGCAAGAAACTTTATCATATACCCGCGATTTGCAACGTAAACTCTGGCAAAACCTTTACGAATGGAGCTGTGGAGCGACGAGCCTTGGCTAGTTGGCTGGGGTGAACCTGAAAAATGACGTTTTAAAGGAGTACACCAGAGACGGCTTAGCAAAACGTGCCGTTCATCTTTCCCGCCCTACCATTCGTGCATGGGGTCTAAAACTACTTTCTCACCTTTGAGAGCGAGGCCTGGGTCCGGCCGGGTGAACAGGGTGAATGGGCTGAACAGGGCGAACAGGTTGTGCCGGCTGAACAGGCTGAACAGGTTGAGCAGCTTCAACGCTTGTGTCGATAGGGACGAGTTTGGGCCTCGAGTCTCCGGGCTGGCGGGTATTTTGCCTAATCGGTGCTCCGGCTAACGTAGTGGCGACAAGGGGTGGAGGTGTGGCTCTAGCGAGGGGACCGGAAGCACTGAAAAAATGAGTATGGGCGAGAGAGAGCGAGAGATAGAAAGAGAGCTATATTGAGAACGAGAGAGAGAGAGAGAGAGAGAGAGAGAGAGAGGGAGAGGGGGGAGAGAGCGTGTGAGAGAGACCAAGACTTACTTATAAGCGGCCTCCCCGAATTGTCGAACCAAACTGCAGAACAGCGGCGCGTCCTCTTTAAAACAGATCTCGGCAGGTTCAGTGGCCACCTAGGGTTACGGTAGATAACGTATCTTTCAGGCGCACCAATAGACAACGGCAGAAAATGTCGTCACAGTACTTTCGTCCAAGTTGCTGATCGTAGCAGTTATCGTGGGCCAGGCAGCAATTGTTGATTGGGACTGTAAAAATTTAACATCGTAGGATCAGATTTCCTAAGAGATCTCTGCTTGCTTGCCTTCAGGAGTCAATTCTGGTTTGGCTAGGAAGGATAGAGAGAGAGAGAGAGAGAGAGAGAGAGAGAGAGAGAGAGAGCGAGCGAGAGCGAGCGAGAGAGACAGAGAGAGACAGAGAGTAAGTGACAAGGGGAGGGAGAGAGAAAAAGAGAGAGAGAGAGAGAGATCGCTCGCAACTCACCTTTAAGTGTGGGACAATCCGTCTCCACCTGCCCCTCGCTCATCGCCTTTGTAATAAAATCCGTCCCACACTGCCAGTTGCTGTCTTCTTCTTCCGATGAGCTACTAAAAACATAACTGTTTCTCATCTCTCTCAACCCACCTCTGCTGCTGATATTTTGCCGAGATCCCGTCAGCAATTTGTATATGGAGCAGTAGGCCGAGGAACACCCAGAACATTGAGCGAGGCATGGTTTAGCGGCTGAAAATAGTAGATAAAGACCTAGTTAGACGGGTTAGAAAACCGCAGGACAAAAAATCTGGCATGGAAAAATGCAAAATTTAGTTTCGATTGGTGTACCGAGGCTTCAGACGGGTTACCGTACCCTGACTTACTAAGTTATCGGGCTTTAACGGCGATAACGACATTACTAAAATAACTCTTAAAATAAAATAACGATAATTTTTCGTGCTTTAATGTCCGGGAAATGGTTGTTTGCAAAGAACCTTGAGGAATATGCCCAGAACATCTTCAAGCAGGGTGGGCAGGCTAGCAGAGGTTCTTTGAGGAAAGGCAAGTTAGCAGAGATTCCTAGGGGAACGTTCTTTCGGAATTTTTTGATTTGCTAGCAAAACTACGAAGGAACACTTGTACTAAGAAGCGTAATTTCCGGATTTGCCCTGGGGCTATAACAGCGAGAAGTAGTACAAATCAATAGCGTTAATAGGAGGCTGGGGCGGAAATGATGAGTATGATTGGGGGTGATAGATGGGCGGAATTGATAGGTGATGATCGCTACCGATGAGCGAACAATCAACTCTGCTCTGTACTCGAGAGAGAGAAAGAGAGAGAGAGAGCTAGAGAGAAAGAGAGAGAGAGAGAGAGAGAGAGAGAGAGAGAGGGGGGAGATAGACCCTGCAGCGTTTCCAGGGAGTACGGCCTCGCAGCGAGCACCAGCCACAAAATACTCGAGCGCGCGCAGGCACAACAATGCGCTACACTACAATACTAAGCACTCAAGAAAGGTCAACAACTTTGCGCATTAATGACACAGGGTTTTCGGGGATTTGCATAGAATTCAAATATTTTTTGAGCACCTGAAATCACGGAAATTCTAAGCATCATAAAATTGTCAAATTATATCCGATTTTCATGAAATTTGGCGAACAGGTGCGGAAGCAGCATTGTTTCGTACTCGCAAATTTTCAGCGTGATACGTATAGTCACTCTGGAAATGTAGCTTTAAAGCTAGCTTTAGTTAGATCATGCCAATGTTATGCAGAATTCCGGAATCCTGGCAGCCGCAGATCTTCAGCTTTCCGGAAGCGTGGGTTGAATACGAATTTTTGGGGCACGCATGACGCGCCATTCTCACATAAAAAATCGATGTAAAAAGTTCTGATGTTCGCTTGCAGCTTTTTCAAAGGGAATACAGAGATATTTGCAGTCCGAAAAATCCTGAATTAATGGAAGTACTTTGGTAGCTCGATTATTGCCGTAAGGTATTAAAAATTGCTTAATTTTTGAGTTTTGCAGCAACCTTTTCTTCATTTTAACTATGACAGGGCCGGTGTTAGAGATATCATAACACATTTAGGCAATTTTGGATGAAATTTGAAGCCGCCATAATTAACCGAAGGAACGAAACGGTGTAGGAAAACAGTCTGGATTTCAAGCATATTTTTTTAAATGAATATCGCGTTGTTTTGACTGGAAACTGACGCATAAATCGACGTACTGCTTTCTGACGCATCAATTTCCGTTTTTCGAATTGATTTCTCGTTTGAATGGCAGGCTAGCAGATATTCTTTGAGGAAGGGCAGGCTAGCAAAGATTCTTTGAGGATGGGCAGGCTAGCAGAGATTCTTTGAGGAAGGGCAGGCTAGCAAAGATTCTTTGAGGATGGGCAGGCTAGCAGAGATTCTTTGAGGAAGGGCAGCAGGCTAGCAGAGATTCTTTGAAGAAGGGCAGGCTAGCAAAGATTCTTTGAGGATGGGCAGGCTAGCAGAGATTCTTTGAGGAAGGGCAGGCTAGCAAAGATTCTTTGAGGATGGGCAGGATAGCAGAGATTCTTTGAGGAAGGGCAGGATAGCAAAGATTCTTTGAGGATGGGCAGGATAGCAGAGATTCTTTGAGGAAGGGCAGGATAGCAAAGATTCTTTGAGGATGGGCAGGCTAGCAGAGATTCTTTGAGGAAGGGCAGGATAGCAAAGTTTTTTCCGTACAACACAATTCTCAAAACATACATTTATCAACCCAAAAACACAAATTAATAGGTGAGCAACGGATATGGAAGTAGAATCGCGGGTCCATTCGGGATTCCGGAAGGCAATCTCTGATAGATACAGTAGTATACTACAAACTGCACAAAATCACGATCGGTTCTAGATAAAAATATCAATTATGCAAAACGGACCCGTATTTTGGTGAGAATATAAACGGCTTGATCACAGAATTATGGAGAAAAATAGGGAGACAGCGAGAGAAAATGAGAAAAGCTGAGCAGCCGCTGACGTTCGGCTTGCCAATTTTTCGTTCGTTGTCGTTTTTCGGTAGTAGCTTGGGCTTTGGACTGGGGAAGGCTGATAGCCACGCTCAGATGAAGCTCGCTCGTGGTTTGGGGTCTAAAATAGAATTGTATAACGCATAAAAGACCCTCAAAATCTCTGCTAGTTTGCCCTCATTTCCTCAATGATTTCTGCTAGCCTGCCCTCGCTTCCTCAATGATCACTGCTAGCCTGCCCTCTCTTCCTCAATGATTTCTGCTAGCCTGGACGCCTCCTCATTGATCTCTGCTAGCCTGCTTACCTTCGCCGGCTTCTCCCGTTCCCTCAACGACCGATACTCCTCTTCTGATGACCGGAACTCGACGGAATTTTCTGAAAATTCGGGTATTCGCCGTAATTCACGATTTTGGGAATAATGTAAGGATATTACTGCCAGTTAGTGTAATCGAGCGGTAAAAATACTGTAACTACAGTACTCACCTGTCCGTTTCTCATCCGATTCCTCAATATTGTTGATCAAATTTGTGAAGAGGTTGTCGTCAGGGTCCACTTTTGGGTATGGTACACTCGGTGTTGGACCGCAATCTTCTGGAAATTAGCATATCTGGCGCTTTAACGGGACGTGGAAGGCAAATTCCAGGCGTTAGAACCTACTGCTCGGCTTCGGAAAGTCCCTCTGACATCGCTCGTCCATACAGACGCATCGGCGGAGCGTGGCGTTGAAGTGAGGGATGGGGTGAGTCTCACAGCCTACGAGACCGTCTTCCGGGGGGTGACAGCCTGGAATAGAGGGGGCTTAAAGGGACTGGGAAGGCAATTCAGAAGCCGCGCTCATTTTACCGCACCTTTCCGGACTTTTTAAACGAGTTTTAAGCAAAAGAATGGAGGTAAATCCTATGGCTAAATGGTAATGCGCTAGTTGGCAGCCTAGATGGCCTGGTTCGACCGCCAGCCGGTGATTTTTTTCGTTTTTGACAAGTGCCTTTCCGGAGCTTTGAGCTTTCGGTATTTTGATTGTCCGGTTTTAGCATTTTCCGGTTTATGCTGTAGTTCTAAGCATTCCCACTAGAGCCTTCTGCTAGCCCAAAACACTTGTCCCTCCATCTCCCCCTCCCCATCATCTTGTAAATCGGAATGCTGCGGAACAGCGGCCGCCCCCAAATCCGGCCCAAATCGAATTTCCCCTCCCAAACGGCCTCTCCCCGGCTCGATTGAAGAAAACACCTGCCGGACGCCCACACATTGAAACGATTTTCGAGGAGAGTTTTTGCAAGAGCGAATCTCTGGAGAGCTCAAAAAGCCGGTTGGGTTCATGGTACCTTTAAAGGGGGAGAGCAAGAGAAAGAGAGAGAGAGAGAGAGAGAGAGAGAGAGAGAGAGGGGGGAGAGAGCAGGCCAGCAGAGATCTTTTAGGAAGAGGGGGCAGGCTAGCAGGTATCATTTAAATGCTTGGCAGGCTAACAGATGTCATTAGGAATCAAGGGCAGGCTAGCAGAGATCATTGAGGAAGCGAGGGCAGGCTGGCAGAGATCATTGAGGAAGTAACTCCCCCCAAATTTTTCAGACCTCCCGGCCCCTTTAATCAACTTCCCTTTGAAATCGCACTACTAGTAGGTGATGACGACAACGCCAACTTTTTGACCCCCCTCCCCACTGCAGGACTCTCGTGCTGAATAAACCCCCTTTTGAAGTTTAGCTGGCGGGTCACAAATTGCCAGATGTGCTTCTCTATAGCTTCTCCGATGGCTTTTGGTTCAGGGGAGGGTCAGTAAAACGGCCGGAGAAATGAGCCGTCAAAATGGGGGAGGGAGACGAGACGCGTCATCAAGCCCACGGAAACCAGCTGCCCCCACCACGTATGCCCTTCCGCAAAAAATAAACATTAGAAAATAGAGGCCGAAGGATTGATTTTTGGAGTCCAGCGTCTTTGGATCTACGAAGGAAAGCAAAACTGAAGTTCTTAGCAGAAAGCAAAAATTTGACCACCTGAAAATCCGAACCCCCGGGCTCCAGCTTTGAGAGCGGCTGCTCTAACGACTGCGCCAGCTGATTAAAGCCAGAGGGTTAAGAGAAACTTCTCGGACCCACTAAAAAAAGCGAAAACTCGACTTCTGAACAAAAAGCAAGTTTTACGGCCCCAAGAATCGAACCCCCGAGCTCTATCTTTGGAAGCGCCTGCTCTACCCACTGAGCCAAGCCATTTAAGATTAAATTCGGCATATTAAAGCGAGAACGTAGATACCTGACAGAATAAACTTTAAATTCGGCGCGTCGACGGTGGCGCGTAGACAGGTCAGCCCAGGTTCGCATACGCGACGCTCCGGTCGGCAACACGTCGAGTAGAGGACGCGAACACCCGCGGAGTATGGCTGGAATTGAATAAATGAGGTATTCAGAGACCTTACACCTGATCAAAAATTCTCTGCTGCCTGCCCTTCCTCAAAGAATCTCTGCTAGCCTGCTTAGGCTTAGGCTTAAGTTTTCCCGAAAAAATACTAGTTTACAGCCGCTTCTTTGCTTCTAACAATTCCGCTACGCTCCACTTTCCACCACTATGTACGCTAGTGTTTCCCTCCGTAATAGCAGCAGGGCCATTTGTGAGCAGCTTCCGGGCGAAAATTCTGCACATTTTGGACGTGCCCCTTGGCTAAGGCCCAGCCGGCCATGTCTATTTGAGTTCATTCAGGTGTGATGGCACAATTCTTCTCGTTGTCTTTCGACGAATTTTCGGCTTTTCCCGGGTCTGGAACCAAAAGCCTGCGCTCCCACGAGATCCAATTAGCATCCCGACGGGCCGTTCGTCCGTTCCAAGGCGGAACATGGTACAGGGTGGGCCAAAAAAAAACAACAGGTTTGGGCGCGATTATCTCGAGAACCTTAACGAATTCATGGTGGGTTGATGGCTGAAAACCATTTTCTCGGCCTGGAAAAGAAATAAAACACAACTTGATTTTTCCGATTTTTGAGTACGCAACTGTACTATTGACGCCGGTTACGACCGAAAATTGTGCGTTCTTGAACGGGTGGTGGGAAAATTCTGTTTTTTGGCCTAATAATAGCTGATATTTGTAGAAAGGTAATCCTCAATTCTTAGAATTTTTGAAGGTTTATTTCTTTTTTTACAGGCAAAACAAATTTCCCTATTTTGCTTATTTTTACTTTTTAATTCGCAACTCGCTTCAAATACGCTGCCCATGGCTGATCTTTTGCAGATGGTGTCTCCGAATGATAATCTTCAATATAACACCAAATTTTACCCGATTCTATGGTATTTTAATATTGCTTGCTAAAACGTGCCCCAGAGGGATACTGTAGTTTTTGTTTTTCGCGTTTTTCTTTTTATCGTAAGCTGCGATGTTGCTTAAAATTTTATCATTGGTAAACACCAGTAAGGGTCACCTATGGGCAAAATTTCGCGAAGTTCTAGCCATACACCTTCCCAAAATATGCAAAAAACTTATTTTTGAATCTAGCCACGGAAATGTCTAAATATTTTGATGCATGGGACCAAAAACTACTATTATTTGTTTTCCTGAAAGAACGAAACGTTTCTATGGTGAAAAGCACGAGAAAACGGCGATTTTCTGTTTTCTACAGTAACCCGCCTGGAGCGCGTTTTAGCATGCCAAGACAAAATGCCATAAAATGCCAATTTTTCGACTTTAGACTGTTCTCTGGGTGATTGTAAGAGCACCTACAAAAAATTACTTGATTCCTGTGGCAAATGACAAAGTTATCAGGGAAAGAGGAAAACCGCCCCTCGGGCCCCGATTTTGGACCCGACGTCCTGGCTCGAAAATCGAATTTTTGAAAAAGAAAAACCCGCCGGAGTTTCGTGGATATAATTAAAGCACGCATCGAAATGTGCATGAGAGCAGAATACTGGAATGATCTGGATGAAGTTAATGGTTCATTTTGATCTAAAACCCGAAAATAACGTTTTTGAAAAGTCGACTTTGGGGTGCTCTTCTAAATTCGTTTGCCATGAAAAGATTTTGTATTTGCATGGGTTCTAGTTGACTACCCAGGCTTGGTATATGCCAGAAACGTCGAGGCTACTAGAGCTTCGAGAATTTTTTTAAGTCGCCTCAAAGTCGCGTATATTTGGGCATTTCATGAATTTCTTTTGAAAGATCGGATGGCCCAATAAATTTGTTAATATAATCTTTGAATGCGCCAATTAAGCAGTATTAAATAAAATTATGACAATAATTCTAACCGCGCAATTGAATTTTATAGACTGGCACGGAGGTTTGCGAAATAGCACGAACCAACCGTTTTGGAAGCACTAAAAGGCAACCTTCCAAAGGGGTACGGTAGCTAGAAATTGTCTACATGATAGATGGACGCCAGTCCTACACAACCAAGCAAAGAAAACACCTAGGTTCTATTTACAATCTTAGAAATATTTTTTGAAAGTTCGGTTTCGTGACCTCGAAAAAATCCATGACCAGTGGGTCGTTGAAAAACTCGAAAAATCACCGATCTTAAAAAATTCTTTAATATGTTTATGTGGTAGTATAGAGTCTGTAGGCAATCGACAACGACTTCGTTTGAGATTTTCACCATAGGTTTTTTTAATACCCGAAATTTACTAAATTTCTCCATACTAAATTTCAGTCCGCGATAACTTTTCAACCAGACCTCAGAAAAATCCTAAATTTTGCATGTATCTATCTATTGCCTACAAGAATTTACACAGCAAAAATTAGAAATACCCCGCCACAGGTGGCTGAGAAAACTGAAATTAAACTTTCCCGGAACGCACAGTTTCCGGGTGTCATTTGTATTGATACGTCGCCAAAAATCGAAAAAATCAAGTTGTGTTTTATTTCTTTTCCAGGCCGAGAAAATGGTTTTCAGCCATCAACCCACCATGAATTCGTTAAGGTTCTCGAGATAATCGCGCCCAAACCTGTTGTTTTTTTTTGGCCCACCCTGTAGTTGACAGCCGGAAGAAATGAACTGGGGGAGATGGGGGCAGCTAGCAGAGATCCTTTGAGGAAGGGTGGGCTAGCAGATATTCTTTGCGGAAGGGCAGGCTAGCAAGTATTCTTTGAATAAGGGTCCGAAAACGTATTTTCAATGGTCTTTTTTGCAACCCGAAAAAGCAGTTCCGGGTCATTTCCTAAACGGTGCCCCAGGTATTTGAAATGGCCATTGTTTCACACCGGAAATAATGACCTAAAAGTCGTTTCAACAAGTTGAATGGGAGAGTGAGAGACAGCGAGAGAGAGAGAGAGAGAGAGAGAGAGAGAGAGAGAGCGAGCGAGCGAGCGAGCGAGTGAGAATGAGAGTGACTTCCTTATCTTTTTCGCGCGTTTTTTAGGTTCCAAAATCTGGGTGGAGGGGATGGGATGAGGGGTGAAAAAGAGCAACACAATGGGGGAACTCGATTCGAGCGTCGGCATCGAATTACCGGGGTGGATTCTTGGCGGGACTCCTGAAGGGGGAGAAGAAGCACGGAGAAGGAGCCCGAGCTTTGCTCGTTGTTCTACGCTTGTTGATGTGGTTTTTTTTGGGAAACTTAAGAGCTCGGGGAATCGATGACGACATAAATTTTAGACTTTAAAAGGTGGGGGCAGCTGATTACGGCTTCAAATCTGGGGATAAATATTGAACGAGAGGTTGTCTTAATTGTTTACGACACGGAATCACTTTTAAAAGTTGGCGGAACCGCTTACGCGATAAAAGGCCCATCAGGTGCCTGCGATAACTTATTACCAGACATGGCAATCGGCCGGGCCGCGCGGCTTTTTCGGCCGCAAAAATTAGCATGCGGCCGGGTCGCGCGGCTTGGCCGCACTTCCGGTGCGGCCGCGGCTTTTTTCTGTTTTGAGGCCGCGCGGCCTTCAAAGCCGCATCCAAATGAGTTTTGAGAACTTCCGGTACGTAAATCAGAGATGCAATGGGTGTTTAGCTTGCTAACGAGGAATATTTATTTTCGACAACCTTAATTTTCTCATTTCCATTGCCATTTCGCATGAAATTCGCAGATTTTTAGTATGTAAATGAGCCACTTCCGGTTTGCGGCTTCGCCGCAGCGGCCCGGCCGAGCCGCGATCAAATTCGGCTGAACCGCAAAGCCGCATTTCTGGAAGTAACTAATTACGGCGGCTCGTAGGGGGCCGCGGTTTTTATGGAAATTAGGCCGCCGGCCTGTCCGCGCGGCTCGGCCGTTCGGAATTGCCATGTCTGCTTATTACGACATGAAATAAAGGGAACACTTTATCCTGCGACCAGAACCAATCGATTACGACGCGAAATTGGCGCTTAAAATTTAAATTTAAACTCCGGAAACCGATTACGACATGAAATCACCCACTGCCCCGCCGCACTGCCAGCAGACCACGGCGCGAAGCGGGGGGAGAATTGTCACCATCAGCAGGAGTAATGAGGGTAGCATCTGAAAAGAAAATTCGTTGAGGAAGGGCAGGCTAGCAGAGATCTTTGAGGAAAGGCAGGCTAGCAGAGATTCTTTGAGCAAGGGCAGGCTAGCAGAGATTCTTTGCTTCCGCCATTTTATGGATCATAGAGTGTTGCGAGTACCAAAACGGAGTAAAAGAAAAGAAATTGAGCTTTCCCGGATTTTTTCCGGCAGGTGAACAAACGTGAAGCTCTCAGAGAGAGTTGAGAGAGAGGGAGAGAGCGAGAGAGAGAGAGAGAGCGCGGAAGCGCCTGAAAGCGGATAATAGGTGTGGGGATGACGAGCCGGAGCCCGAGACAAGGTCCCTCGAATTTCAGAAACGCTCAAATTCCAAAAACCGGGTCCTTGACTCTCATTCCCACGTTCTGATCAAAACAACAGATTACCCCTGGGGAAAGGAGTAGGGTAAACATTGTAAAAACCTGAACCCGTCGTCCTCTTTGAAGAAGTTGGAATTCCAGCTAGACGCGCTCGTGAAGCTTCTCGCCATTACCGAATTTCACAGAAACAGACTTATTTAGGTATCCCATGGGGCCAAGGAAAAGAAGAAATTAATTCCGCTAATGAGCACCGGTGCCAATTTTTTGACACGGCTGCAAAAAGCCCCCATTCAGCTACACTTCATGGAAGAATTTTGAGAAATGGCACGCTATTAATTTTTTGTTTTTATAGCTCCCTGTGGGATTCTGGTGGCTTTAACGGGCTCGTGAAGTTGAGCACGAGTTTCTTGATCTCTCTCGCCCCCATCTCTCTCGCTATTTCTCTCTCTGCCAGTCACTCTCTCTAGCTCTCTTTATCTCTCTCTCTGTCTCGCTCCTTCTCACTCGCAATTGAAGAGCAAGCAGCAGGATCTAGAGATATTTGAGAAATATTCAGAAATTTAGCAGAAACCCCGTAGAAAATTCAGGCCCATCTAGCAAAGGTCATCGAGGAAAAGGAGGGCAAGCCGGCAGAGATCGTTGAGGAAGCGTGAGCAAACTAGCCGTGATTATTCAGGAAAAAGGCGTAAACGCGCAATGCAAAATTAGGAGTTTGCCCAAAACTAGTCAGGCCCAAAAATAACTTCCAACAGCACCTAATAACGCTGCCGTAAAAAGTGAGCGGCCCTTGGAAATTTCGTTGAAAGGCAGGGGGCGCGTGTTGCCCCTTGAAAAGAAATGCCCTCAGGGCATGCCTGGGTGGGGCGATGGCCAAAAAGGGGGCGGGGCCAGGATGGGCACTTGATTGTGGCCAAGGGGGGCAACCCCACGACGACCCCTTCACCACCCAGGAGATGCCAGATTAGCAATCGGATGGGAGGGAAGCCACTCACTCCACTTGGTCAGTTAGTCAGACATTCTGGCCTTTCAGCTACTTTGGGTAATTTAATTCGGGTGGGCCCATTTAGGGGTGTTCCAGGGATAGCACTTAGGCTTAGGTTAGCCATAGGCTTGGCTTAGGCTCGGCTAAGGCCTAGGCTTAGGCTCGGCTAAGGCCTAGGCTTAGGCTCAGGCTTGGCGTAGGCTTCGTTTAGGCTTGGCTTAGGCTCGGCTTAGGCTTGGCTTAGGCTTGGCTTAGGCTTGGTCTAGGCTTGACTTGGGCGTAGGCTAAGGTTTTGGCTTAGCTTAGGCCTAGGCTTAACTGACCCTTAGCTTACTTAAGCTTGGCTCAGGATGGGTTTATTAGGAGTAAGCCGGACTTCGTTCTTCTCATGACGAAATTTCCAAAAAAGCGTGGGCCGGCGAAAAAGAAAAACCCCCCACGTCGCGTGTAATAAATAAGTAAATCCGCCCGGGGCGAATGATCCCTAATTCGGGTGGGAGACCCGATGAAATCCGGAGCGTTTCGGAAAATCCGGGCGGTCAAAATGTTGCGGATTTTTGGGGTACAACTTTAAATAGAGCCATTTCTATGAAAAATTGCCAAAAAGCTTATTAACAAAATAAGCGATACAAAACCAACTGTAATAAAGTTAATGGTCCGCTAATTTAAACGACAAACGTAAAAACAACAGAAAAATCGCGTTGAAATCAAGGAAAATCTTGTTTGTTTTCTAAAACTTGTATAACTTTTAATATTTTCAGTATTCCAGGCTAAAAATTGGTGCTTATATAGTTGATAGCCTTTCTGCTATACTCGATAATTTTCAGGACGTCTGCTTGTATAAAAAGCTAGTTAATTGCATACTCTGCGCTTTTCGTACCCTTTTCCGCCCCTCCGCACTCGTTATTTACACCATCATGCTTCATTTTGATGTGTACAATCGTCGCGGGGAGAGGTCAACCCTGGCCATCAACTATTCAGGGTAGATGTGGGCCGGTGAGTGTGGCCCTTAGGGCCCAAAAAGGGCCAAATGTTGACGCAACAATGCCCATCCACTGGGAACGGCCGCCTACGCCGCGGAAAGTGGGCCCCAGAATGGGGTACTAAAATTTCCATCCGGTCATTGGAAAGGAGGGCAAGCAAACGGCAAAAAAAAAACAAAAAGCAAAAAAAATGGTTCCGACCGGAATTGTACCCGGGGCATGTAGGCGAAGAGATTTTAAGAGAAGAGGTTCAGGCACGGTGGTTTCACCTCGCTTCCTCAAAAACCTCTGCTAGTGCCCTCGACTCCTCAATGATCTCTGCGAGCCTGCCCTCGCTTCCTCAATGATCTCTGCTAGCATGCCCTTGCTGCCTCAGTAATCTCTGCTAGCATGCCTCAATTTCCGGGAATTCCTTACAAAACCCGTTCGTGGCCGCTTTAAATTTTTAGAGAATGAAATAGAGAGAGAGAGAGAGAGAGAGAGAGGGAGGGAGGGAAAAGGGAGAGAGAGAGAATGAGAGAATGAGAGAGATAGTGAGAGAGAGGGATATATTGCAAGAAATTGTTCTCACTTCGTGATCACTTTAACGGGACACGCAATGCTTGACATTGCAATTTTAGCCATGGATTTAGATGAAAATTAAAGCATTCGCAATTAAATCAATAGCAAAAATAAGCATATACGCGAAACAAAATTAGTTAGGTATTTTTGAAAACTCTTTAGATTCGGGTTCCCCTACCTAGCAAGAAAATTCGGGACTCACGAAGATAAAGCAGCTCCGCTAACGTAGCCCGGACCAAAAAACCACCCCGATATCTCGCCCCCCAAAAACCTAATCAAGAGCCGCCTCGGCAAACAGGGGTCCCTCCGAAATGGAGATTATGAAAAACTGCGGGGCGCAATTGCTGGGCTAAATGGGTGGGTGAGTCGATCGGAAGGCCAAATATTTGCCGGTCCAGGTGGCCCCCGAGCTTGACACCTCCCACCTCATAGGAATTTTGACGCAACCTGCAAAACGTAAATCCAACGAAAATATAGTTGTAGTTTGGCGTTGGCGTGGGAAAGAGCAAAAATATCAGAATGTCGCTCACTCTCTCGTTCTCTCTCTCTCCCTCATTGAGGATGTGTCTCTCTCAAATCATTGCAAATCGATGCAAGGTCCAACCGAGAAAACTGCTTAGAACTGCTGAACAAAATCGTATTTTCGTTATAACTAATGAGCCACTACTACTACTATAAGTCATAAGTCATACGCAGGCCCGTACGCCACCAAAAAGGCGCCGCAGACCAAAAAAATTTTTACAAAATTGCAAGCGAAAAATAGGTTTTCCGGAAGTAAAACCGTTTTTAAAATAGTAATAAACAGCGCCGCAGGCTGAAAAATTTTTGAGAAAAAATCGTAAGGGTCCCCCCGGTAAGAATTTACTTCGCCTCACAGCCCAAGGGTCTCAAAGTTTTCGGTATTTTGCTATTTTGGTCGGGATTTTTTTAAACGCCATTTGATAGAGCGTCGAAAAATATACGAAGCGTTTTAATTTGAGCCTACAATAATCTAAAATTAGCCCCTCAGGCAAAATGTGTTCAAATCAAATCAAATCGATTGGATGGAAGGCGTCGTTTTTCTTGGAAAACCCCGTACATCTGGAAAAATGGCCCCAGGGCACACGATCGTCAAGTCGACCCGTTTCTTGGGACACCTCGGGGTCAAGCGCTGCAATAATTTCTTAAACTTTTACCGGGGATTCAAAAAATGTCCAACCCTTTTAACGCGTGTGGGGATGTGGCAGCGGTGGGTAAGAGGGTGTATGGTCCGATTCGGTTTCGTTAGCGGTATTTATTGAGTATAACCAAGCACGTTTTCCGGTCTACCCAGCAGATGAGATTCAGCGCAAGAAGGGCCGCCAAGCCATCTTTTTTTCCATCCACCTCAAATTGTAGCCAACCTTTTTCACTTCCACAAAGAATTTGTTTGTTTGCCATTATCTCTACAGGGGTTTCCCCAATAAAAACACCCTCCTCTAACGCCATGCAGACTGATCGTATCGGAATGTTAGTTACAGCATTTAAAAGCCCTTGAAAAGGCGAGTTTGCAACAATCTTCAAAACCATCTTTTTATTTAAATGCGCTATTTGACAATTTAAATGCATTTAAAACATTAAGGAACGGCCTTTGCTTCTAATTTCCGGCCACTCGCGGCCATTTTGCTTGCAGAAATTGAGGCAAATTTTCGCGTATGCTACCCCGAAAACCTGCAAAATTTTATAAGATCTTGAGCTTTTTTTAATTTTTGAATTCGAACGCAAATTCAAGCGCATCTATTTTTATATTTCGGTCGACAATTTAGAATGACGCAGGGCACGCGCTTCGACTTTCGTAAGCTCAACGAAATTCAAAAATCGGCCGTCTACCTAAATCTTCGTGTTTGGGAGAAGTGGCTGTTGCGCCGCACTTCTAAGGTATGTAATACATACTATGTATTTATGGGTTTGGTTAAAGAATTATCCAGAATCATGGATTACTGATTCATAGTTGTGTTTAAGGTGTTCCTGAAGAAATCGGCGCATCGATTTTTGATGGCCAACCGTTTTCAATGGATCCGGATCGCTGGACCGCAACCAGTAAGCAAGCTAAAACGTCAAAATAACGTTCGGACCCAGTAGCCTTGTTTCCTCTGACTGTAAAGTGTTTTTACTCAGGCTGGCATTTTAGAATGGGACCAAGCCTATCTTGTGCAGAATTTTTTTTGCTGATTCCGAATTGTTTAAAATTCCGAATCGGAGTCCGCAGCAAATTTTGTTCCAAATTTACTGCGGACTCCGCGTTAAAAAGTCGTTTGAGGTCGAAATTAAGCCTAAAAATGGCGTAAATTCGGATCCCCCTCCCGAAATCAGCCGAAGGCTCATAAGGGAACCTGATGATTTTTTCCCGAGATCTTTTCTGCCTGCGGCGCTTTTTATAGCTGTTTGAAAGTCGGTTTCGGTGCTAGAAACACCATTTTTCAAAAAAAATTGCCTGAATTTGAAATTCGCAATTTCGACCATTTTTGGGCATTCGATTCTCTTTGCCCCATCACGTCAAGAATCATCGAAGCTTTTCGTTTTGTTACGGGCTTTTTCTATCTAACAACTGCGTAGAGTTCGAGAAAAAATGTTTTATATTTGGTTACAGGGTTGAAAGGGATTACTTGGTAAAAGTGGTTTCCACCCTTTAGTCTCCAACTTTCAACTTACTGTATTATTTTTTTTTTCAGGATTCTGATGCCAGCGGCAGCTGTTGTAAGATGAAATTACGGAACGCTTTGGATGCGATAACTATAACGCTGCAAAATTCGCAGCGTCCGATGGCCCTGACCGTCGAGGAACTGTAAGCCGGGGTACAGAATCGTGAGCCATGCTGAAAAGTATAGCATGCTAGCTAGCAAAGCAGAGGAATAAAAGGGGGGACATGCTTAAGCTTAGGCCTTAACCTTAGGCTTAGGTAAAACAAATACAAACTTTGTATTTCAAAGCATAAATGAGCCTTTTTGAAAATGTCATCGGATAAAGCGTCAAAAATTATACCAAGATATTTAATTCCAGCCGGAAAACCTTGCTTAAAATGATTTTACATTAATATAAAAAAGGGTCTGTGTGTGTGCATTTGCATGCAACTTTCGTCTGTCTATCTCAATAAAGGAGGCAGCTACGGGTATCTATGATACGTCATTAGGTGCGTAATCGTCATGACACGACTGCACACATATCAGGTTTTTGAAAGACCGCTGTTTTCGATAATAAAATTAGGTTTTTATGAAAATCGGGCCCGACATCTTTGTTAGGAATCAATTAGCATACACCGGAAGTGGGGGTAGCCTACATATATAAAGGAGCAGAGAGCGCATTTTTCACTTTTTTTCAGCTTGGGTCGGGCCGAATTATGCAAAGCAAAACTTTCTTTGGTCTAAAACAGGACCAGGACCAGCAGGGGGGAACCACTTTCTGTTTTCCCAGATATGCCTGTTGATGATAAATAATGTATTTTTATAGTCTTTTAAATAGATTTTAATTGCTAGAAAGTCATAACAAATATTTTTTAACGCTTTGAAAATTTTATTCAAAATAGCTTTTTTTGATTTTTTCATGCATTTTTGACCAAAAGGCAACAATTTTCGAAAAATTTTCTTACTTTTTTTAATATTAAATTAATTAAAACCACGTAAAATGCTATAAAAATCGCTTATATTTTGTTATAAGGTCGTAGAGAACCACAGGGAAACCCCACTCCCCCCCCCCGTTAAGCAACCGTTACCGATCAAGGCCCCAAAACTATCAATTTTTCAGCGGCGCGTTTGGCGCGAGAGTCCAGGGGATGCAGAAGGAGATGGGCACCGCCGAAATGGAGTGTAACTTTCTGAATCGATTGCTGGTCGCACTACCGCCGCAACGCGTCCGATACACATGTCCTCAGAGGGATGTAAGCATGCCTTTGTGCCACGTTGTTTGCGGGGGGTTTCTTAGGAACCACTTATTCAAATATAACTAGCGGGCGGAAATGTTTCTAAACTGGGTACAATTCGGATAAGCGGGGGGGATTTTAGGCGGGGGGAAACCAACTTTTTTTTGTCGGCCCTGGCGTGGATAGTAATCAAATATAAAGTGTTTTTCACATTGTTTTTAGCAAATTTTAAGCCTATTTGAATCGGAAAAACTTTAAAAAGTTAGATAAACGCTTGAAAAGGTCGAAAATTTGGTCATTTTTGGGCCGAAAAAATTGATTTTTCAACCTAAAATTAAATTTTTTAATTAAGTTTTGTAAAGTTTTTATGTTTAGGAATAGCTATAAACAATTTAGAAACACTTCCACTATTTATGTAAAAAAATATAGGCTTGGGCGGAAAAAAGTTCGGTTCCCCCGCCTAAAATCCCCCCGCTTATCCGAATTGTACCCTAAACTGTTTTTACTATCCCTAAACGCAAAAACTTTACAAGATTTTCTTTAAAAAATAGAAAAATCTGGATTTTTCAACCAAAAACGGCCGTTTTTGAGCAAAATTTCAACTTTTTGAACAAATTGTCAAAGTTTTGTTTGATAGTTATAGTTAAAATATAGTTTTATTTGACTAAAAGCATTATGAAAATAGTTCCTATTAACTTACTAGGCATTTATAGATTAATACAAACCACCCCCCGATAATGTGAAAGGACCCCCTTTTTAAAGCACAGAATCACACCTTATTTTACGTGTGAGATCGTTGTAGGAGGTTACCTGGTTTGGGTTTTCAGACTGGGTTTTTTCACCAACAACTGGACATCCTACGGTGGGGGTTCGAAATTATATATTGCCGGCCCGAGCACGAGTTTGTTGGTTTGCTGCGAGAGCAAAGACTACTATCCAGACAGCCCAATAACGTAAGTTCTCGAAGAAAGATTTATGTCAAGTATAATTTACCCGTCCACCAACGCTTCTAGGTTATACTATCCGTCCAATACGAGCCCGGAAGCCGGCTAACACGTCCGGTTGGTCGGGAATGGTATAACGTATTTGAGCAGGTGAAAGGAGACAGAGACTTACGTCGAGCGTGACCGAGTGCGAGATATACAGGGTGTCCCATAAAAAAGCACCCCTCCGGCATTTCGCCGTATTACATCCGATCGGTCCGAAATTTGGACCAGAGGTGTATCAGACCCTAAATAACCACAATCTTGAATTATAGCCCGCCAGCTACAGTAATTTTCGAGATACAACAAAAATAAACTTTATTATCCGTTTTTCATATGGTTTTCGTCGAAATCGACCCTTCGAATATTAAGTGAAAATGAAGCGGCAAGCCTGCTTTACCCCTAGAGGTTTTTTCTGATAAAAATGAGTGAAATAACCATTGATTTCAGCAATTTTAGTAACGCAAAGTCACCCCCGTTATTAAGCGAAATTAGGGATTCTCAGCCGGAAGTCGATGCAAATCGATGCAAAGTCCAAAAAGATAGCCGAAAAAACTGTTAACAACCGCGTAAAAAACAGTATTTTGGCGATAACTCGAAAACTACTGTAGCGATCGGGCTATAACTCAGGATTGTGGTTATTTAGGGTCTGATACACCTCCGGTCCAATTTTGGGACTGTTGGGATGTAATACGGCGAAATGCCGGAGGGGTGCTTTTTTTTGGGACACCCTGTAGTGAGAGGGAGATAGTGAGAGAGAGTGCGAGACAGAGTGCGAGACACAGAATTAAGTGAGAGAGAGGAACACAGAGAAAGAGCGAGAGAGAGTGGGTGAGAGAGCGAGAGAAAGAGAGATAGAGAAATAGAGAGATATAGGGAGAGAGATACAAAGAGAGAGAGAGAGAGAGAGAGAGAGAGAGAGAGAGAGAGCGAGAGAGAGAGACAAAGGGAGAGGCAGAGAGGGTGCGAGACACAGAGCTAAAGTGAGAGAGAGGCGGCCAGAGAGAGAGCGAGAGAGTGGATGAGAGAGCGAGAGAAAGAGAGATAGAGAAATAGAGAGATATAGGGAGAGAGATACAAAGAGAGAGAAGAGAGAGAGAGAGAGAGAGAGAGAGAGTAGGAGGAGAGATAGGGAGAGAGAGAGAGGGAGACAGAAAGAGAGAGAGAGAAATAGAGAGACAAAGAGAGAGAGAGAGAGAGAGAGAGAGAGAGAGAGAGAGAGAGATAGAGAGAGAGGCTAATTAAGAAAATCCATTGAGGTTGCACATCTGCCAAACATTTTGTTCAACTTGCCCTATCGTGGCAAAAAATCGTGGGAGTTTGCGATGGAATCGGTTACCTTACTACTCAAATGCGCCCTGGAGATCGTAGGTCAATCAAAAAGGGAAGGTCAGTTCTTCTAGCATCGACCAGAAGAGGGCCAAACCCGAATCACAGCCATTGGAATCTCTTGCTGGAGGGACTCCGGTTCACGCTCTCACAACGTCAGTCGATTTTGGCTCTCTTTTTTTGCTTCTGGACTGTTCGCGGGGGGGAGAACCAAATTTTTCTCTGTGATTCTCTACGGCCCTATGACAAACTATATACCATTTTTATAGCATTTTACATAATTTTTAGATATAAAAACAACCTATCCCAAAGAAAATCAAACCTTTTCGCAAATTTTTGGAAAGGAAAAATGATCAAAAAAGGTCAACATTTTCGAATTTTCAAAAATGTTAAGATTTTTATAACTTTCAAGCAATCAAAAACTGATAAAAAAACTATAAAAATACATACTATTTCATCAACAGGTGTAGGTCGAAAAAAAAACAAAGTGGGGTCCCCCTGCCCCCCCCCCCCCGCTAACATTCCAGAGCTCAAATTTCAAAGGTTGGTGCCTTCCAGGGTTGTTCACGGACGGGCTCGGACGGACGCGGGCCCGGACCCGTCCGCGTCCGAATAATTTGCCCCCAGAGAGCCGACGGGCTGGGACGGGTCCGGGACGGGCCGGACGGGCTGCGGACGCAGGAAGTAGCCGAGCCCGCTATGCAAAGCGCGGGCAGCCAAAACTTGCATGATAATTGATGAAATGACCGTTGTCGCCTTCTTTCCGAAGCAAAGCAGCTATGTAAATTAAGAAAAGGCAACAATCGATCTAAGATGTTAATTTGCTTGCCAATGATTCTGCATGTGCTTCCGGTCATTTGCATTGCGGACGCGCGGACGCCCCAGCCCGCACCGCGTCCGTCCGGGATCCGTCCCAGCCCGTCCGCATATTTTTATGCAAATTGCGCGGACGGGACGGGTCCGCGTCCCGGGCCGGACGGACGCGGGCCGGACCCAAAATGAACAACCCTGGTGCCTTCAACCGCTACAGTGCTTGCGCGCGTATGTATGAACAGAGGCAAATTCCAAATTACAGCATGAATACGGTATTACTGCTGCCCTCCGAGAAATGCTGACCTCGAAAACAAGCATCAATGACGAGGTGGAGATCTACCGACGGACGCGGGTATGTTGTTAACAAGGCATCAGGGCTGAATCATAATCAAAAATCATCAATCGATTAACATGAAAATGTTTCTATTTCATTTTTTGTGATCCTTAGTGCTTATGGACATTTTGAACTGCTAAAAGTCAATATAATTGCTCAAAATCACACAAAAATATCCATCCCAGGCTGATACAACGGTTTGAACGGTGGTTTGCAAATAATTTTTCTAGTTTTTTGAGCCGTGCAGTGGCGCTCCGGAGGGGGCGCGCATGGACACTGTATATGCTTTGATTGGGCAGAATTGCCGTGATGGCACTGCTGAACGAGCGGTATTGCGCAGAGACAGAAACTACTACGAAAAAAGGCATGTGAAGGAATGGCCAATTGTTGGTAATTGTTTATAATTGCAGTATATCATATCATAGCGGTATCTGAATAAATTGCTTTGCTAAGTTTGCTAAGATTCTCAGTGCATCATTTAAAAACAGCAAAAGCGATCGCGCATCCTACAAAACGGACCCAGAAAACCGGGGAAAACAGAACCACTAGTACTCTTACCAGTGCGCAATAACAAATGACATAGATTGTGGCAGAGCATTATGATGTGAGATGCGAGATTAGCGTCCGAATAGCTCATTTACCAAAAACCACCAACCATCGGGCAGTAGGTTTCGAGCGATCCTACTATACAGGGTGTCCGAAAATACCAATATCAATATCGAACCTCGGAATCTCGAAAATCAAGCTTGGAGCTGTCGTCCGGCAGCTTTATAACTGTTTTATGAGCAAAAAAGCTGCATTTTCGAGAGTCCTGTTTCGGAAATTCCCATTTTCGAGATTCTGATAGTTTCCCGTCCCAAAAACCTAAGCGAATGGTCAAATATTTAGAACCAAGGTTGAAAAATCGCTCCGCGGCTTTTCAACCCTGGCCTTATCTGGTCCCCATAATAGTCTTTGCTTTGCATGTCTCTCCCACGGGAGCGGGGTGTGACACCGCGCCAGCTGCAGGATTTCTATTGCGCGCCCCAGTGACCGTATCCCCCACCCAGCTGCCCCAGGGCCCTCTCGCCTTTTCGACCAACTTTTCGCCACGTAACCAAAAGGAAAGGATGTAGAAGTAAGAAAGAATGCAACAAAGTGAAAAGTTAATAGTTTTTATTAAAATAAGAAAGTCATACACTAACTAAGACGTAGAACGTCACAAGTCTAGGAAACCCCCCCCAGTCGACTTTTCAACTTTTCTACCTCCTTATTTTTATTTTTCGCTACTTTTTTCGACTGAACTGCAATGTAGTCTTACTAATTAGCCTACGGCGAACATCTTGGTATACTTTAGAGCTCACTAGCACAAAAGGGAGCCGAGATACAAAAGTTGGTGCCGGCTGGGGGGTTTTCTAGACTCTTACCCGTAGAACAGCAGCTAAAGTTATATTATAATGCTGCTCAAGCAGACACTTCTTTGTATTTTATTTTAGCAAGCAATCGTCCCAACGTTAGATAATCACCCAGTATTTTCAACTTAGCAAGCTAGAACCATTTTTCCGTTTCCCAAGCACTTTAAGTCTAAGCTGTGCCCCTACTTTCCAAAGCGTTATTCATGATCTTCTTCCAGACACCGTTATGAAATCACCGATAGGAAGAACTAGTGTCTATCGGCACGTTGCAGCGATAGCAAATTATAACCATCGCCGTGCGAATGTCGTGATCGTCATCTCTTTGGAAGCTGCAGGTCGTCGTCATCCCGGAAGGCATACCGGAGAGATTTGGTGCTTCCCACCTGCTACATGAGCGGAAGAGAGCCGTATCCGAATTCGCAGTGACGGCTGGAGCGTTTAACGTTAAAAGTTATAAGTGAAGCGGTCCATGCGCAACATTTGCCAGAATGCCGATGTCTAGACGAAGACTTTGATCACGACAAGAAGCGTAGATCGAACCTATCCTGGAGCGGGGCTGATCTTTAGTATAAGCTTAACTTATGTTTAGGGCCTACGCTATGGTTTAGCTACTGCCTTAAAACGTTTCGAGCCGTAAACCTAGGACCCATAATCAAAGCTTTCCACCAAACTTATATATATATCCGAGACACCTCTACATATATTACACACCTGTTATATTATATAATGCATGCATATATTGCTCAATGCGTGAAAAGGTAAAAGAATCTACAACAAAAAGACCGTTACTAAAGATTTGTCTGCCAGAAATAAAGTCATCCATCCAACGAACCTCATGAATAAAAGCCTAGGGCGGCACCCTAGCATTATTTCCTACAAAAAGCATTTTTTTTGGGTAAAAACTATTAACTTTTCGCTTTGTTGCATTCTTTCTTACTTCTATATTCTTTCCTTTCGGTTACGTAGCGAAAAGTTGGTCGAAAAGGCGAGAGGGCCCTGGGGCAGCTGGGTGGGGGATACGGTCACTGGGGCGCGCAATAGAAATCCTGCAGCTGGCGCGGTGTCACACCCAGCTCCCGTGTCTCTCCCCAATCCCCACGCAAAAGAAATGAAGATCTTTAGCTTCACACCCTTTAAATAGGCTTTACATACTTCCGGATAATGCCAATTGACTCCCAACAAAGGGCTTTTCGATGTCTTTACAAAAACTTAATGTTAATTGCGAAATGTTCTAATTATGCCTGTGGCTTTCGAATGGGATAAAAAACAGCCCGGTCCGAGCTTTCACCGGGCCGCTATACATTGGGCCGATTTTCTGGGACACCAAGCTAAAGGGATTTGTGCGATACACTGGACAAGGCTTATCTCGAGCTATCTGCTGGCAATATTTTGCCCGAAAAACGTGAGGGAGGCCTAATGAGCGCACTAAGGAACAAATAAATAACAAACAAAAATTGCTAAATTGTATAATTTAGTTCATTGGGCTTGCTAAAGCAAAAGTAATTTAAACTAATGGTTTATAAATTTAGCCTGCATGAATTAAGATATGAGTCTAGAACAATGGTTTGTTTAAGGACTTTATTTACCGAAATAGCCGCGATATCCGTCTTTGGATTTTGTATATTTTATACCAACAGAAATCCTAAATCAAGTTTCGCGAAACGAATTCTCGTACGCTGTCAGATGAATTGTCTTAATGACATTAGCTCTTGGCATCACACGCGCTTTTATGTGAAGCTTGTTCGCTGGCTAAACTTGTAATCATGTTTGGTAGAATTTTTTTAAAGGGATACCGACGCCATTGGTCGATCACCCCTGATCGACTTTTTGGCACGTAGCCAACAGGGCAAAGAACGGCGCACGGGCGACGCAGAGACATTTTCTTTCCTTCGCTTCACCGATTACTTATGCCGTCGTTATCCCTTTAAGTTGCAAATTACTAACCAGTGCAATCCAAAATTTTTTTAAGAAATAGGAAAGGTTTGAACGCCTGGCCATAACAATTTGTTTAATTTGAGGGTTTTTTCTACAACGTCGAAAACTTAAAACCTTTCTTTTAATGATGATAAAAATCACGAGATTGCTCTTGGCATCGCAAACAGAAGTGTAGTTCGTGTAGTACAAATTAGCGTAGCCAAATGGTCTGTTTTAGTGCATCCCGGAGGCGGACACATGCACGCAGCAGAGCACAGAGGCTAATTTAAATCCGCCCGTTGGTCCTGCTAATTGTAAGAAATTATGGCCTTGGGGATTGGATCCCCCCCCCCCCCCGTTAACAGGGTAGCACCGAATTTTGTATTATGACTCCGTTCTTTCTTTTTTTTTTGCGCTTCCTTCTGTTCTTCTTTGGTTGGAGGCGCCCCTGCAAGGATCGAGTACACTGGAGTACGCGCTGCAACGAACTTTGCAAAGTGGGCCGCAAGGGCATTCTTTTTTCCCACCACACAGCATCATTGTTTGCCGGGTCTGCTTTTCAATCGCTTTTGATTCATACAGTTTAAGAAATTACTGCCCCCTTCAAATAATTAGTAACCAGTTTTCCGTTTAGTGATAGGCTTTTGAGTGGTTTGTGGTAGTTTTATACTCCATCTTCTTGGCTTTCCGTCTGCCTTTGTCTTGGATGTTTCACTGCGCAAATGTTGTGTTTTCTCCCTGCATCTATCCTGCCAAAAGGGGTAGATATCCTCACTGGGGGCCGAGCCGTACTTTCCCACCCTTTCGCTCATCCTTGGGTTCATGGTATGTCCATTGCCCATCCTCGCCGTTCCATTCTAATATCTGCCAGAGATTACGCTCTAAACTTACAATCAATTTGTTAATCCATTCAGAAGGGGCGGCCATTCAAAGTTATTGAACCGAAGGTCTTCGCGTCGAGCGAGTTTTCCGCCGTCGATTGTGCAGACCTTATCTGAGGCGTTTTGTGGTGTAGAATCTATGGGCTTCCAGCTGCTAACAAGAAATACCGGGTTCCTTTCATTTGTTTTTATATTTCTGCTCCTTAAAGGTGGTTTGGCTAGAGGAGGTATCTAAAGCCATCAGGAAGGTATCGTAGTGATACTTGAAGGGGTGTTTGGTTAGGGAAGGTATCTAAAGCCATTACCGTGAGTATTCGCGGACGAAGGGAAGGGTGTCATGATGTAGGATCTCTCAACAGAAATGGCTGGAACATCTGCAAAGAAAGGCGGATGAGAACACTGAAGCTCGGGTGATGAGAGCTTCCAAGAACACATCGAGCAAAGCCGATAACGCTGGTGCGCCACCTACCACAAGCTCCACAAGCGCCTGGTTAACACAAAGATCACAATGGACTCATAGAAAATGCTTCGAATATCTTTCTGCACGACGAAGAGCAATTGGCGCGACGGGAGACGATACAAACTGAGTTTCAGAACCAGGCGTCCGGACGTGGCTTCTACTTGAAATTGGCCGAACTATCGAAAACGCCGTAATTTGAACGTTTTTATAGGATTTGCCATACCGCTATATGGTCTTATCCATGCTACTACAACCGCTCTATGCCTAGAAATCGATTTATTTTTGCAGAGTGCAATGTACACAGCTTTCGTAAAGGGATGTCTTGAGCGCCGCGCAATTCTTCATCTGCCACGCTCAGAACGACGTTTTCCGTTCTCATAATGTTGAACAACCTTCGACATTGATGGTGCAAATTTTCCGAGTACTATTCTGGATATTTTCTCCAACGTTCGCCGAAATCTCCCAGCCATCGCTAATCTCGTCGCTCGAACACCCGTCCGTTTTCATTCGTTGAAAGCTCGGTTTCAATTATTGATTTTACCCGCTAGGGATTTGTTTTTTCCCAAAACCTCGGCTTCTTCTAGGAATTTCCCGACAACCTGGCTAACAAGAACCCTCACATGATGGCTACGGCTGTCTTTGTGGATTTACACGCCGTTCTGCGTTTGTGAATTTATTGTCCTTACGGGTTGAATTCTTAATTTTTTCCCACCACTCTTATAGCAATAACTTTTAACACTTCAGGCCGACGGATCTGTTCTGCCACTTTGCTCGCCAAAAAGTTGGAAAATGATCAAATCCTTCGTTAGCTTCGATGGAATTGGCTTTTTCACAACGCTCATGTGCAGTTTTTGCTTTGAGGTTTTGAAACCCCGTCTCGCACCTGGGTTTCGTCCTCAAAAGGCTCGTTCGCATTCGTTTTCAGTTCGGAAAATTATCTGCTGACGGTTTATTATTTATCAGCGGTTCGCGGAGCTGGAAACTTTATCTTCTTGGCTCGCCACTTGTAACGGTTGTGCAATTTTGTGTGTTTATTTCCGGCAATACGCAACCCTTCCGGATGGTTTCCCTCGTGACACCTGCGGTTACTGCAGTAACTTTTGAGCTCCCACCGAAGGACATTTTCCAGGGCCTTACCCGTCAAGAAGTTGAATAGAATACGCAGCTCTTCATTTTTGCCTGGAAATTGGCTTGTTCTGTGCCCCTGCCCATATTTTGCTTGTGAAGCTCCAAAATTTCAAGGGGGCCATACAACCAGGGGCACTCGTTTCATGGGTAGGGCAAAAAGCCTGTAGAAGACCCAAATGGACCATTGAACAACTAGAAAGTGATCTAAATACTCTAAAATAAATTTAGAATCATTATACAGCGAAAATATATTTTTTTTTCGTGGCAAATACGGCTTTTAGCTTATTTTAGGGTCTTTAGCTAATTTTTCGCCCATTTCTCGACGTAATCAGAACCAGCATAGTCGAATTAGCCCGACTCGACCGATTTTACAAGCTAAAGCGCTTATACATCGATTCTACCAGTTTTTTTGCCTTATGTAAGCTTACCAGTGAAACGAGTGCCCCTGGTTATCTGGACCGCCGTGAAATTTCGCTGCCAATCTGTCAAAAGGCTGGTTCAAAATACTTTCCGTTGTGGTGTCAGCTTTGCCGGACCACATTAGATCCTCTTTCCCGGCTGTCCCTCCTATCCAGTGGGTAAGCCACCGGCGCGCGCCCCCTTGCGGTCGCGTCGCGTGCGCCACTTTCCGCCTAAGACTAGATTGTATTATCTCGTTGCGGGTCCACTTATCGGCACAGACTAGCTCTGTTGCCGATCCTCCTGCCACCATTTATGTAGATAAACAGTTGTTCGATAACTGTACGTTCAAGCGCATTCTACATCGTTCGACTACTCATTTCGAGGACCACAACACTGGCGAGCAGGATCATCAAGAACTCACGCAAGATCAAGGAATGCCCCAGCCAAGAAGCCACTCGTGCCAAGGAACGTGATCAAGGATGAAGAAAGAAGGTGGTGAAGCGCAAGAAGTCAAGTCAAGCCGACGAGACAAGGACCAAGAAAGCGACAAGGTCGAGGTCAGGGACGTCTACATGGTTGGCGAGCGACAAGGAAGAAGGCATGGCGAGAAGATCAAGGAGCAGAGCGTGCTGATGCCGGCGGGCCCATCGATGGATGATGTGCCGGTGCCGCTCGTGCAGGATCAATTGAAAGGGAGGTGTTTTGTTCCCCTTTGGCCCCCACATTTCCGGGTGGAGGGCGCGCTGCCGTTGTCGAAGAAGGAGGAGGGTGCAAGTGCCTGAAGTGCCCGGCGTCCGGCCGCCGTTTTGCCCCAAGGACCGCCACAAGCCGCGAAGGTTGCAGAAGAAAGAAGTTGGTTAGTCCTCAACCAACAAAAGGACCGAAGGAGGTGCGCGTGTCAAGCCCAAGGCCGCGTCTACAAGTGAAGCCGAAGAAGGAAAGAAGGAAAAGAAGGTCGACAAGAAGGAGGACGTGAGGTGAAGGCGATGAAGGTGAAGGAAGGACGTTGTTGGTGATCGTCTCGCTGCGCGTCGTCAAGGAGTGAAGGAAAAAGCAGATAATTCTTTCTTAAACTTTATTGTGCTTTTCACTCGATTCCTATCCCGGTCCCTCCAATCTACACTTGTTTTTTGTGTAAGGGGAGGTGTTGTGGGGCCAGCTCGCTGGACCACATTAGACTCCGCCTATCTCATGTTCCACCTGTCCCAATTTCTCCTAGGAATTCGTACTTTGTTTTGTACAAGGGGAGGTGTTGTGGTGTCAGCTTTGCTGGACCACATTAGATTCTTTCCCGGCTGTCCCTCCTATCCAGTGGGTAACCCACCGGCGCGCGCCCCCTTGCGGTCGCGTCGCGTGCGCCACTTCCCGCCTAAGACTAGATTGTATTATCTCGTTGCGGGTCCACTTATCGGCACAGACTAGCTCTGTTGTCGATCCTCCTCCTTATCCTCCTTCTACACGCTTTTTGCTCAAACGTTTTCTCCCTGGAATGACTTTGATTGAAGTGTTGGATGTCGCGTTTTGATTCCAATTTTTGCTCTCTGTGACCGCCATGGCCATATTTTACACAGTTCTTTGCAGATCATGAGCAGCCACCCCTTTTCGAACAGCCACGCGGTCAAAAGACTGTATGCCCAGATCGAAGGTATAGCTGATCCGGTCAAGAAAGGTACTTTCCTGATATTGCTTATTTTCGATCTAGTGGAGCTATTGGAGAGCCTGAAGACGATCATCCACGCCGCCGAACAAATGTGGGACAACTTGGCCGAACTGCCCGGAAGTTTGGCACGCGATTCCCAGTGTTCCGCCCTCGATCTTCTCTCGCGCACCCCACAGATATCAAGTGAGCAATAGTTGTTTTTGTTGTCATTTTTGAATAAAGCTTGGTTTATTGGTTGGGAATTGCATTTAGAAGTTCGGTTTTGCTGAGCATTTTGAAAATACCACGTTATCCTAGGGACTAATAGTGGCGCTATGACAGGGTTCTAGTTAAATCGGCGCTCATTAAAGGGATAACGAAGGCATAAGTAATCGGTGGCGCGAGGGAAGGGCAATGTTTTTGGCATCTCGCCCCTTGGCATCTTTTGCGAAAAAGCGGTCAGGAGTAATGCCGTCGGTATCTCGTAATCTCCCGATCCGCCGTTCAGAGCACGCTTGCGTGAAAGCCCATAGTGGCAAAAGCGCAAGCTCAAAGGGCTTCTTGTCTTCCTATAATTCCCTCAAATTTTGGCAATGATAATATCACGCTTTCAGTGATGCCCACCGCCGTGCCTCCATCCAAGTACCCGAGCGCCCGGCGCGATGAGAAGATCATTGACGATCTTCACGGCGTGAAAATCGCCGACCCGTACCGGTGGATGGAGGACCCGGAGAATGCCGACACGAAAAAATGGGTCGATGAGCTCAACAACGTCTCGGAGCCCTTCCTGAAGGAGGCGCCAACTAGGGAAAACCTACGTGAAAAGTACGTTTGTCGATGGGTTTCTGATTTCTTTTTTTTTAGGCTTACCGCTATCTGGGACTTCCCAAAATTTGGTGGGATCAGCACACGCGGAGGGTTCTACTACACCAGCCACAACACGGGGCTGCAAAACCAATAGTAAGCGTTTCGAGGGTTTGGTTAAAATGTATTTTAGTGTGATCTACCAATCGAAGAATCCGGAAGAGTTGGGCGAGGTGTTTTTGGACGTCAATAAGCTATCAGGTAAATAGAACCTTTTTGGGGCAAAATCCTGGTTTAGCTGATGGGACGACTTCCCTATCAACGACATCGTGGGGTAAAGACGGCACTCATTGCGCATATGGACTTTCCGAGAAGGGCTCTGACTGGGTTACGATTAAGGTATGACAACTCGGAATCATCAACTATAATAAAAAAGTAGTGGTGTCTGTCCGTCCGTCCGTCCGTCATGTCCCGGATTCAACTCGAAGGGGAAAGGAGCTAGAGCTTAGCTCTCTTCGGATTCGGATAGAGCATGGTCAGAAACCCCCAAACTGATGAAAAAATTATGAAAAAGTTTTAATTTAAATTATTAAAATTAACTTTGAAAGTGGCGCCTTAATAAAACGAGTGGGGGCCCCTCTGTCGGGAGGCCACGCCCCCTTTCCTTTCGCCCCTCTTCCCCAGGCCCCTTCGCGCGCCCAGGGGCTTTCTTGAGTTACTTTAATACTTTTAATACTTTTTAATTATGTTAATTTATTATTTAAATCATTTAAAGTATCTAAGTAGTTTTTGAAGGGGATTTCAGCCATGGGGGGTATCTGAAGCCATCAGGAAGGTATTTAGGTAGTTTTTGAAGGGGATTTCAGCCATGGGGGGTATCTGAAGCCATCAGGAAGGTATTTAGGTAGTTTTTGAAGGGGATTTCAGCCATGGGGGTATTGATGGAGGTAGGAAAGGATGTGGTGGAGTGGGACATGTGGGGTAGCCCGAAGGCCAGATGGTTGCAGTCGCGAAGCGACTGTAACCATCTGGTATAAAAATAAAAAAACTACTTCAGTTCATGAAGAATGACCGCACCCAACTTCCGGACGTCATCGATGGGGTCAAGCATTCGGGTTTAAAAATCATCAGTGGAACGCACCTGACGGAAGACGGGCGTTATTTGATCATCGATCTTACTCGTGGCTGCGATCCCTACAATATGCTTTATTATGTCGATTTGGAGAAGGTATTTCAATAAGCTTTTTGCACTTCTGTGTTTTTAGAACGGCCCGATCGTCGGAAAGGTGAACCCGGTGCCGATTGGGGACAAGCTCGGACCCGACAATTTTGAATGCATTTGATTGTTGAGCGATAAAAAATATACGAAGCGTAATGTTTTGTTTTGCCCTTCAACATGCATTCTCCAGCTTGATTTCGTTTAAGTGAAACGCTTAGAGATTTAACAACCTGCGATCGGAACCGACAAGAATCAGATTTATTGGTATTAATTGACTGGTCAAAAACACCTGCGCAATTCATAATGAATTTGGTAACTGAGCTAGAGATTTCGAAAGAAAAACAAACAAGAATTCTGGAATCACAAACAAATGAGCGGCCATAAATCGAAATCGAGCGGCAGGACAGTTAGCCACGCCATTCAAGGTCCAGTACACGCTGCAAGAAGGAGTACATGTCCACATATTCGGCAATCTAAACAATAGATTATTTTCTCGTCAAAAACTCAAAGACGTACCACTTTGTGGGTCGGTTTCCCGGCGCCGTGCCCGGCAGATACTTCGATTCGGGCGAGAAGGGGCTGCGACTGGGCCGGCTGTTGTTTCGCCTAAGCAACATGAAATATGTCTCGCAATGTAATATCAAGTAATCTTTTTGCTAGGATTTTGTTGTATTTCAAGTGGAAAACTATATGCAAACTCCTGATTAAAAATTTTAAAGGAATTTTTGACATTTGTCATCAAAAACCGGTCAAAGTAAGTTTTTAGTTTTCTTTAAATAGGAATTTATCAAGTTTTCACGTTTGCATTATCAAAATTCAGTCGTAATTCAAGTGGGGGCTTTTTCAAAACTTCAAAAAATTTTTGTTAAAAATTTGAATTTTGTAATCGAAAAACGGCGATTTTTGTTGGAAAATCAAACTTTTTAATTTTTTGAATAGACAAAGCTTTTACACCTATGAATACAAAAACAGTCTAAAACCGTACCTTATGATACAATTCGGCTACATATTTCAGGGTGTGGGCGGGCACGACGCGATCATCATGGTCAGCCGTCATCAGCAGCGTGGCGGGCCATTGTCCATTGCTCGGGAAGCTGATGTTGTGGAGTGGGGAGTACCTGAAAGAAAGAATACTTTCTAAGCGTTCACAAACTTGGAAAGGAATTCAAAATCCTTGGCCTCATCGGGGTTTCCATATTCGGGGACCCAAGCCGCGCCAATGGTGAATTTGTGGAAGCGGAGCATATCGAGGACGCTGGAAATGGATTTGAAACCGAAATAAGGGCTCCGCTACCCGACTCGATTGATGACGGCTCCGAAAAGTTCCGGACGCTGTTGAGAGCACGCGCCCATCAGGAGACCACCATTCGAGCCGCCTTGAATCGCAAGCCTAAACAGCGTAATTTTCGATTGATGTAGATTTTAGCGTACTTTTCAGGGCACGTATACTTGGCATCGATCAGCGCCTTCGCTGCAGCTTGGAAGTCGTCAAATGTGTTTTGCTTATTCTCGCGCATCCCTCCTTGATGCCATTTCTCGCCGTATTCCCTGAAAAAGGGCGTTAAAGGATAGAAAAAAGGATTACCCGCCGCCTCGCAGATTAGCAACAGCCACAACGCCTCCAAAGTACTTGAGGAAGCAGAGCCGGGTGATCGAGAAGGTCGGCACATCCGGGATGTTGAACCCACCTAAAAATAAGTACCATCAAAACAGTCGATAATACCGTATCCATTCAAAAATGTCGGGTTTTTGCCATTCAGCTCAATGTCCTTGCGGCAGATGATGAACATGTTGACCTTGGTCCCGTCGCGGCTGGGCACTTTTATTTGACGAGTCTCGAATTCCGAGACGTCCATGTTGTTCAACTTGACGCGACGGATCTCCTAAAAAAATTACTTTACAAAATTCCACTTTATTTGATCTTTTTTACGGAGTTTAACTGTAAATTTCTTATAACTGTAGTTTTCTACGTAACTAAGATTAATCTAATCCGTCTTTGTAAACCTAACAATCTTGAGTTTAATATTCTGGATTAGTTACCCGGAGTTCCGGCATCTTGTTCGCGGGCACGTCCTTGAAATTCATCCCGTACACGATTGTCGGCGTCAGGAAGGAGTCCACGGTGAAAAACAGCTCATCCTTGTTCCAGCGCATGAAGCAAGACCTAAAAGGAAATGAAGGTAGAAGCAATTTACAAACATGAGCGTGCCGATCCCGAGCGGAATTTGGTAGTACTTCTCGCCGGTGGAGATATCGTGCGCGTACAGGGTGCTCTAAAAGAAATATTGCGGTAAAGAAACAAGTAGTACGATGCAATCCTCGAGGTAGGAGAGCATCAGCAGCTTCCCAGCGGCCGGGGAGCCCCAGCTCAGCTTGTGCTCCTTCTCGTCGATGAACGGGGTGTGCTTGTTTACGTCTAAATTGGGTAAATCAAATAGCTCGACCCAAGAAAATTACCGCTCAAGTGCAGCTTGAAAATACGATAGTTTGGCGCATCCTTGTCGGTGTGGATGTAAAATTCCTCGCCAAAATTGTGCACATACTAAAATTGACAATGGTATGCATAAAAAAGCGTTTTAGTTTACTGAAATTTAATTTTCAAAAAAAAACGAGCCTACATGATATTTCGATTCGAGCTTGTCCACAATCGGCACCGGGTTCACCTTCCCGACGATAGGGCCGTTCTAAAAAAAAACGATAAAATAACAAAAAGCTGACTAAAATACCTTCTCCAAATCGACATAATAAAGCATATTGTAGGGATCGCAGCCACGGGTCAGATCAATGATCAAATAACGCCCGTCTTCCGTCACGTGCGTCCCACTGAAGATTTTTTTCAACACGAAAATCCTGGTTTACATCATGATATCCGGGTTTGCGCGATAGTCGTAAACGAGCACGTCATCTTTCTGGTCCGTCCCCAGCTTGTGGAAGTAGAGGGAGTGGAACTCGTGCTTGTCCACAGACGTCCCTTCTTTGGCGCCCTAAAGAAAAAGTATTACCTTAGTTACAATTCTCACGTGATGTTCCGGGTATTTGCAGTAAAAGACCCCGCTTCCATCAGGCATCCAAGAGATCCCGGAATGCTTGACCCCGTCGATGACGTCCGGAAGTTGGGTGCGGTCATTTTTCATGAACTGAAGAAGTTTTTTTAACTTTTAGACTCCAAATTATCATACCTTAATCGTAACCCAGTCAGAGCCCTTCTCGGACAGCCCATACGCGTAATGAGTGCCGTCTTTGCTCCACGATGTCGTTGAGAGGGAAGTCGTCCCATCAGCTGAATCAGAGTTTTGCTCGAAAGGGGCCTGATACCTGATAGCTTATTAACGTCCAAAAACACCTCGCCCAACTCTTCCGGCTTCTTCGATTGGTAGATCACACTAAAAAACATTTTCACTAAACTCTGGAAACGCTTACTATTGGTTTTGAAGCCCCGTGTTGTGACTGGTGTAGTAGAACCCTCCGCGCGTGCTGATTCCACCAAATTTCGGGTAGTCCCAGATGGCGGTAAGCCTAAAAAAGACATCAGAAACCCATCGACAAACATACTTTTCGCGTAGCTTTTCCCTAGATGGCGCCTCCTTCAGGAAGGGCTCCGAGACGTTGTTGAGCTCATCGACCCATTTTTTCGTGTCGGCATTCTCGGGGTCCTCCATCCACCGGTACGGGTCGGCGATTTTCACGCCGTGCAGATCGTCAATGATCTTCTCATCGCGCCGGGCGCTCGGGTACTTGGATGGAGGTACGGCGGTGGGCATCACTGAAAGCGTAATATTATTATCACCAAAATTTCAAGCGACGAATTTCAGAAACTGAGAACAAAAAGCAAATTTCAAGGCGCGGTTGTCACGCGAGTCGTTTCCATTGAATTGTGAGAGCGGCTGGCACCGGTTTCCACCGGTCAATAGGGCGGAATAAATCAACGACCCATGTGCTGACTACATAACGGGAGGAATAAGACTAACCGCTTGCTCTTCTTGTAGCTAGCAGCAGGTTTATAAGGCGAGCACGTCTCAGCATCCAACGATAACGCCCAATTGAAGCTTGCGATCGTTTAGCCGAGTCTGCAAGTAAAACAATAAGTTGCGCAAGGGATTTCTAGGGGGTTTTCAGCCCGGGATTGAAACGGATCGGAGGGTAGATGGAAATTTTGAGGTAGCAGAATGATCTTTGGAAAGAGAGAACATGTTATACAGCAGCTCATTCGTAAGGGCACGGTCATTTTCCCATCTGGGAGTGAACGTTTGGATCGTAGGGCTAAGGAGAGGGGCTGCGCGCGAGGGAGCGCCATTCAAAAATAGGGCACCAAGCCCCGGTCGTTTAGGTATCGTGTTTGGACATGAATGGCGAGGGATTCGCAAAATAAAAGCTTCTAATAGCTTTAATATCATTTATCTAGCTCGGCGAGAAGGAGTGAGCAGAGAACTTGCCTTTTTGTTTGATTGGATCGTCGATCGCGTAAAAATCGAGATTTTTAAAAGAGTTATTAGAACTGGAAACAATCCAAGCGGTCAAAGCGGAACTATATTTTTTGTCGCAATTTTTGGAAGCTTTTGTAAAACTAAATGTTTGGAAATAAAAATTGGCCAAATGCCAAACATTTCGCTAAACGACGAATAACTCGCGAGCGTATACTGTAGTATTTCGGAAATCGAGGTAAAGCTGAATACAAAATTTTTTTAATATTGTTTTAATTTTAGAAAGTCTGGATTGCTTTCCTTATCCTTTTTCTCTCCTTTTCTCGCTTCGAACAATTTAGTATCATTTCTTTTTTTCTAGGCACGGCCCCAACATGAGCGACGATGTGGAGAATGTGACGCTGCAGCTCCTCGAACTCAAGCTATGGTACATTCAGGTGGCTGCCGTTTTCCCTTTCCAACTCTTATTTTTTTAGTTAGTACCTCAGGAACGCTCCCTGCGCGTGGCCGGCTTTCTGCAGTACCAGGAAAACACGCTTCGACGCTACATCTCGAGCACCATAATTGAAAGGTGAATTTAGGCTCGTTGCTGTCGAAACGACTGTTTTAGGGAGTCGGCCGTCTGCGTGATGACAAACACGCGTGCTTTTCGGCTCATAGGCGGGATGGATCTACCGACGGCCCTTTGCAATGGTAAATACACGAGAAAAGATCGTTCTTTATTATCCCGCGAGGAAGATCCGAATTTTATGATATTAATGGATAAGGTGTTTCTAAACAGATTTTTACTACTACGCGTCAAAATTGCAGAGTTCTATTAAAGCTGCAAAAAATACAGTTTTTCCAGCAAAATTTCAATTTTTTTTAGCAGTTTTTAAAAGTTTAACAGTAGTTTTGGTAGATAGCAGATTTTTACTATAAAGGCTTAAGATATGTTAATATCTGGAATCTAGACATATAGGAAAAAAAATTCGTATCCCATTGAAGTACGAAAAACCAAATTGTATCCTTGAATTGATTTTAGGGGTTCCTACCGAGCTAGCCGAACACTTTCGGAAGGGCTTCCCGGCCAATTGGAAGGAGCTGGTCGAGGACTACATGGCCGACCACGACAAGTCGCATTGGGCCCCGGACTCTGACCGATTCAGCGAGACCGTCCTCGGCACATCCGTTTACGACAGGACTTCACTTATTGTTGGTTTCATCCCTCATAACTCATTTTTTTCGTTTAGCCTCCCAGAAAGTCGTCCCTTCAAATCCATGGGCCGATGATGACCAAGTCGGTTCGCCGTTCAAAAGCGTTTCGGGGTGACTGCACGCAGACGGCGGATCGAACTCGTGTCCCGCCTGCAAGCCCTTGCACCGAGGAAAACCGGTATGGATGCTTTGATTTTCGAAAATACATTGTGTTTTTAGCGAGTCGACGGAACTTCCGCGGCGAAGCCCGCGCTTTGTCCATACGGGTCGGGAGGAATTGAGCCAAGAAAAACCGGAGGGGAGCCGCGAGGAGAAACGACGAAGCATTCTGCGCAAATCTATCGCTGTTGTCGATGAGGAGAAAAACGGGCTGTCCGAGGTGCGGAGTGGCGGATTTGTTTGCTAGCATAATTTTGAAATATAGCAGGTCTAGATTTCAATATTTCGAAAAAACCAGTGTTTAATGTTTGGTACTGGACTGTTAGCGGGGGAAGCTGAATTTTTTGTTTCTTCCTATTGATAATACCTAACGTATTTTTAGTTTTTTACTAGTTTTTGATTTCTCAGAAGTTATATAAAAATTTGAGAATTCGAAGATTTTGGCCACTTTTAATACATTTTTTACCAAAAATGTTTCAAAAATTTTTAGAATTTTTGTGAACTTTTGTTATTTTAAAACTGTTCAAAATGCTATAAAAACGCGTGGTATTTCGTTATAGGATCACACGAGATTAATTCCGCAAATTAATTTTTTGGCCCTAGCACCTATCTTCTTTTATTTAGGAAGCACCGCGACCTCGCCGGAAAAGCGTACTTTTCAAGTCTCCTGCGAAAACAGCCATGACCCCGGAAGCAGCAACAGTCCCCACTGAAGAAGATATCTCGGACATCATCAACGAGGCCATGCAGCATCCGCTTGTCGCCTTGGAGGGCTGGATGTTCTGCTACGCTCCGAACCCAGACGTTGATCACCCAGCGATCTCCATCACAGGCATGGTCTACGAGTAAGAAACGCGGGCTTTGCGCAAAACAGTTTTAGAGAGGATTCTGGCGTGTGGGAAGACGTTACCACGAATGAGGTCATTCACGTCGAGGGCTCGACGATTGTCTATACGCGCTCCGGCTCTAGGTATCTTTGCATGCGCTTCTAAAAACTATTTTAGATACGCCCTCGGGGCATTTGACGATGTCGTTAAATTCGGCCTACCGGCCAGCCTGGCCAAAACTTTTGCTCATGGTCTCCCGGAAGACTGGAAAGAGAGGCTTCTCGACATCTATCAGTGAGTTTTGGCTGCTTTCGATGAAATTTGCTGTTTTAGAAAATACGTCCGGCCCCAACTTGATGAATCTGATGATGAAGAGGAACCCGGGCAGAAAACTTCAAAAACGCCACGATGTCTCTTCACACCCGTTCGTGTGTCTAAGCCGAGGTACTAATAATTCCGCTTAATTATGTTTCGGCTTTCTCTAGGAAGTCCCTTGGAAACGCGGATAAGCCCCCAAGCCGGCCTATTCTGGCGTTTTCCGACGACGAGCGGGAAAGTGACGAAGAAGCCTCACCTGTGCGGCCGCCGAAAAAGATCGAGGAGAACAATACGCACCGAACGAAGACCAATGTGAAGCAGGCGAATCAAGTCAACACTTCTCATGCTGCCAAGAAACCGGCTTTCTCGACGAAGCGCCTATGTAAGGATTTGAGGTTGATTTTCGATTGATCGTATTTTTTCTCATATTAACTTTTGTTTTTAGCGACGCTGGACGAACATGAAGAGGAAAATCGCTCAACCTTTGACGCCGACGGATTCCGAATCCGTACATTTTTCCCTGATTCCAAACTTATGTTTTTTTAGCGAAGGGCCGGGCGTCAGTGGGAAGCCGAAAATCTCTGAGCACGGCAGAGGCTCGTCAGTCCTACATCCCGGGTGTGACGGCGGTTGAAGGTTATCTTCGCTAATATGGTTGGTAAAATTGCTGTTTAGACGTGAAGACAACAAGGTACGGCCGGCTATCCCACCGTCCGTTGGCACAGTGGGCCGGCGAGGGAAAAGTTCTTGACACGAATGGAGATGTGATTGGCGTGACTGGGATCACCACGCAGACCGTGCTCACCGTCAATCGAGGATACGCACCGGACTTGGTAAATAAATTTATGGTAATTTGAAAATTTGAAAAGTAGAAAATTTAGACATTTTTGGTCGATAAAGCGATGATTTTTGTATCTATAAAATAATACGGTTTTATGTTCTGGAAACAGTCAAAAAGTCTATCAGGCTATCAATTAATTTTCAGCCAGCCATCAGTCGATTCCACGGATTTGCGGGCACCCCACTGCGCAACACGAAGCAAGCTCAACGTGGCCTCCATCGTCCGGATCCCGAACCAAAAGTCATCCGCCGATCCACCGAGCACAAGCCCAACCGGGTTAGCGAACCATTTTTAATTTTTACAATGCATTTAGGGCTACGACTCGGAAGAGGAGGACGAGACGCTCGAGCGAATGAAACAATTATACGATGAGGAGAGCCCCATCATCAAGGGCAGTCGCAATAAGAAAAGAGTGAGCTGAACAGGAGAATCTTAATTATTCCTCTTTTTAGATTGATTCCTCTTCTGAAGAGGAGAGCAGTTCTGAAGCTAGCTCGTCCTCCGACGAAGAGCCTGCTCCACGAAAACCGCAGCCAAAGCGCGCGGAACAGCCGAAGCCGAAGAACACCAAAAAGCCAGCGCCCAAGGAGACGAGACCTAAGGAGAACGCAACTGGTTATTTAAAGTAATCGAGATCAATAACATATTTTCTAGACAAAAAGAAGAAGCCAACCACCAGCAAGCCGGCCCCTGTCTTTGCAGCTCCAGCCCCTAAGAAACCAAAGAAGCAGACTGCGGAAGAAAAAGCCCAATATGAAAAGAACTTGCGGTTATTACAGGTATACTACGAAACGATAATCTAACTTCTAAATAGGGATCGCTAAAAATCATTTCTGTCCGAAACGAAGACGACTGGAAAAAGGTTGAGAAACGGCTGAATGGCGTGTTTGATGCGGCGACATGCAAGAAGCTGGTAGTTGTCAGCGATAAAACAATTTAATCTTTTTTTATAGGCAATCGAGAAAGGGTTCTACAAATCAACGCAGACGCAGGCAGAATCAAGCAACGAGCCTGCTGTCAAAATCACGGCCCGTCAAGGAACGACCGCCTACAATATGCAAGCCGACAAATATATACGGTATATTTTTGTGGCTAAAAAAAACTTTTAAAAGCGGACTTCGTTTTCAAAAAAAAGAAAACCGACGAAGAACAAAAACTAACTGACTCGCGACGTTTTCTTATTTTTATTTAGCAATCACATGACGACAGGCGGAACTGCTGACTTTTTTGGCAAGATGGCCGCGGAAGAAGAGGTTATTTCCATTTTATTTTCGTTTAGAAAACGTTTTTAGGATAAGGAAGAGTCGCTGGATTTGGACGACTCGATGCTTGAGTTGATGGTCACGCCAAAGCTCGACAAGAACTCGAAAAAGTCCGATGCCAGCAGCACCAGTCGCCGTGGTGGAAAGAACGGTGAAATCAACACGTAAACTTTATAATTGAATTTTTAGAAGTGCTAAAAATGATTGAAAATGATCAGACGGGCAAACGGTCTCGCCGGCGCTCCTCCTCGCCACAACTCCCCGGCACTGCCGAAAGGTGAGCATTTTTAAATTGATTTTACAATCTTTTAGGGAACGGAACCAACGCTACGTCTCCCACCGCATCAACAGCACGATCAATTCGACCCTGCTGAACGGCACGTCGCTCAACTACAGCAAGCGTTGAGCCCTATTTGAAAAACTGTGAACCCACATACCCTTTGTTTGTTGCATGCATTATAATCACTAGAACTTTGCAAACTTGTATTCTACCCAAATGCTACCTCCGCATAGACACCATGCCCCCCGTCCCCTTGCCCTGGAATAAAGGATTACAATCGTAAGCAGATACAGCAGCTAAGAGTTTGAAAAATGATCTTGGTTATCATAGCTCTCTGGAGAAGAAGCGGGAAAAAGCTTGGGTGGTCCTGCCCTTGGTGGTCCGTCTTTTACTAACAACACTGAGCCCGTGTGGCCAAGAGCGATCCCAGACTAAAGGGACTTGAAGGCAATGTTAAACGAAAAACTTTGTTTTAGGGCTTCTAAATGCAGCGGAAGTGCTTTGAAAAGCTTGCTTTTAGAGAGAACGCTCTCTAAATCCACCCTAAGTTCTGATTAGTTCATTAGGAGTAGCGATTTGTCTTTTCCGCAGCTTTTAAAAGTTATTTTCCTTTTTATGATCAAACTTCTAAGCTTGTGATAATAGTCTGATTTGCAGGAACGACTACTGCCCGGATGCGAAGTGATGGCGCAGACTGTTCTCGTCACCGGGGCCGCTAGCTCCATAGGGCGAGCCGTCGTCGAGCGGCTGGCTACCCACGGCCACCGAATTGCCGCCGCCGACACCGCAAAGCAGCTGAGCGAGCTGAAGGAGCATTTGAAAAAGGTGAAAATTCATAAAGGTCCTTAGACCTTGATTTTAGATAAAAGGCGATATCGCCCCCGTCGAAGTTGACGTCACAAAAGCAGAGCATCGCAAAGAATTATTTCAAAAAGTGAGAAATGTTTAATTTGAACAATTTTTTTTGCTTTTTTTCAGGTAGAGTCAGCTCTTGGCCCCATCGATAGTTTGATCATCTGCCCGGGGCAGAACCCCTCCCGCGGCAACACAATCGATGAAACATGCGCCGGGATGCTGGACAAGGTTAAAAATAATTTCTTATTTGATTGAGATTTTTAGGTGATGACTCAATATGTCACGACGCCTTTCCGGTTGGCACAACAGGGCATGGACTCGCTCCAAAAATCTAAGTAAGAAACCCGGGTCTCTTCTTCATTATTTTCATTATTTTTAGAAACGGCAGCATCGTGTTTTTTGGGTCTATCGGCGGCTTCCAGCCAATGATCGACCTCGGAATGTATAGTGTAGCTTCCTCAGCCGTGTTGGCGTTGACAAAGGTTTGTGGTTGCTTAGAGTTTAGACTTTTTTTATTAGGCTGGGTTCTTTAGGATTTCCGGGGAAGTATTTCCGGGGGGGAACCAGCCCAAGCCTAAATTTTTTCTAAATAGCGCATGCGTTTCTAAATGGTTTTTAACTATTCCTGAGCATAAAAACTACCCACATTTTAATTAAAAAATTTAATTTTAGGTTGAAAAATTTTTCGACTTTTTCGACTTTTTCAAACATTTTTCTAACTTTTTTGAAAGGTTTTTCCACTTTAAATATAGTTAAAATTTACTAAAAACAATGTGAAAACACTTTATATTTGATTACTAGGTCAACCGGGAAAAACAGGAAAAAATTTGGTTTCCCCCGGAAATACTTTCCCCCGGAAATCCTAAAGAACCTTAGGCTGTTGCCATGAGCGCCGCGACAAGAAAAGTGCGCGCAAATGCTGTGATTAGCGGGATGATTGATGGTTTGTAATTTTTTGTTCTTTTTTCGGTCCTGCAAATAAAGTTAAAACTTTATTTAGGTGATGGCTCTTCAGCGGTTTGGGACTCTGGGTTCGAGATTTTTGAGAACGAATCAATTGCGAAGGTAATGACAATTTGCCGCTTATATTTTTGTTTAGACTCGCGAGGCCATCCCGCAGATGATCCCACTCGGACGCCTCGGACAACCCGCAGACATTGCCGGCGCCGTCTCATTCCTCATATCCACTAACGCCAGATATATTACGGGAGAAAATCTAGTGCTCAGCGGCGGTGTACAAGTTCGGTTCTAGTTCTTTGCTCACTTGTTGATATGATCTGTGTATTTTTGCTGTTAGAATTTTCGCTAGGATAAAGCATTTCAATTACCATGTGCGAGTCACAGAGAAGTGTCGCGGAAAAGTTTCACAAATATTGTCATTGCATTTGGGTATCCGGGTTTACTGATCGTCTTTAGTTGCTGAATGCTACTCCGCTTTTTGGGGTCGAGGTTTTCGAGTAGTGCTGCGGCATCGAGCATAATACCTGATACGACTTTTAAAGTATCGGAATCTTTGAAAGGATGGGCACGACCGGGACCGAGAATCAGCAACGAGGAATACGCCGCGCGAAGGGAGCGGCTGGTTGCCGGGATTCGGAAGCGCCATCCCCCATCGCAACATCGTAATTTGTTGATATTATTGCAAGGTTTGTTAGAATTTTCTGTCTGTATTAGCCTAAAATTTAGCCAATTTTATCCAAGCGCTCTGCTTTTCAGGGTCAAAGCTTCACTACATCGCCCCAGACGTCGTCACCCACTACCGGCAATGCTCGAATTTCCGCTACTTGACCGGCATCACAGAACCTGGCGCGATTTATGCGATGCACGTGGCCGAGAAGGGAGACGTGCGCTGCTACCTCTTCCTCGACAAGAAGACGTCACACGAGGAGCTTTGGGAGGTGAGAGAACAGCTTTTTTCGTTCTAAGCAATCCTTTCTAGGGACCCTCCCCAGATCACACCGAACTTGTCTCGACATCCGGTGCCGTTGACGTGCTTCCCGTGCGGCAATTCCTCGGCTTCCTCGATAAGACGGCGAAGGGGTAATTTTTATGAACTCTCTTGCTCGTTTTTCACTTTTTTTACTCCTTTATTATTTTGCTTAGAGCCTTCCTTTGCTACGATTTTGACGGGAATTGGAACGCCGAAACCAAGCAGCAGCTCGCCGGCGGATCCTCGATGGCATCGATCAAAAACGAGCTTCATCTTTTGAGGTGAAAATCTCGCAGTTATAAAAAAATATTTTTAGAGTGCAAAAGTCGCCCAAGGAGGTTGAGATGATGAGACACGTGTGCGAAGTCGGATCCGTCGCGCTCACAGCAACAATCTCAAAATCAAAACATGTTTATCACGAAAACGAGATACGGGGAAGGATGGAGCTGGAATCGAGAAGGAGAGGGGCCGAGGTAGTGGTTTTTCAAAAAGCTGCAGATTTTTAAAGCCGACTTTATACACTAGCTCGAATTTCTGTATTTTTAGGCATTGGCGTATCTTCCGGTGATTGCCGGCGGCCCTCGTGCGAATACCATCCATTACCTGAATGCCAACTCGTCACTCCGACCCACCGACACGGTTTTAATGGACGCGGGATGCGATATTAATGGCTATGTGTCAGATATTACGAGGTATAAACCGAATAACCCAATAATTTTTTATTATTCAGGTGCTTTCCGGTCAGCGGCCGCTGGTCGGACCCGCAGCGGGTGGTCTACGATGCCCTCAATTTGGTGCAAACAAATCTGCTTCATTACGCCAACAACAATGAGGTATGGGACGTAAATCAAAAAGTTCAAATTGAAAATTATTATTTTCAGTGCAGCCTGAGCACGCTGTTCCACCGGATGAACGAATACCTGGCGGCGGCGATGCGCGAGGCGGGCATGCTATCGAATAAGCTGAGCGACCAGGAATTGCTGAGGGTATGTTTGGTTTTGTGTTTTTTTTGTGGAGCTGGCCTATTAGCGGGGGTACTATTGACCTATCCCATCTCGCAAGAAAATTCATGTGGGTTTCATATCGTAGTTTTTGCTTACTAAAAGGTCAAAATCACTTTAAAAAATTAAAAAACGAATTTTTAGAAATTATTATAATTTTAGGAACTTTCTATGCTTAAAAACGGCGTAAAAAGCTGCATAAATTATCTGTATTTCAGGAGGCTAACGCTCTATGCCCACACCACGTCTCCCACTACCTCGGTATGGACGTCCACGACTGTGACACCGTTGCCAAGAATATGAATCTGCAGCCCGGAATGGCCTTTACGATAGAGCCGGGTAGAAATTCCAACCCTATAATGCTACGAATTTAGGCGTCTACATCCCGGATGACCGTAAAAATGTGCCGAAGGAATTCCGTGGTATCGGATACCGAATCGAGGACGATGTGGTGCGAACGGAGAGCGGGATCGAGTAATTTAATTTTTTTGGATAATTGCTTTTTAGAGTGCTGACCGAAAGCTGCCAACGAGACTCGTCAACCATCGAAGTGCTCATGAACGAATAGTTCTTTCATTAGGTCTTATGAATTTCCTGTACTAATAAAGATGTATTAAAAAGGGTTTATACATTGTATATTTGATCTTTGGTATGTGACCCGGTAATTTGCAGAGGTTAATACTTTGATCGCGTAGTTTTCGAATTAGGTATGCGGTCGAGGTATCGGTGTGGAGCCGGTAATATGGGGTATTGTTCGCGCGTCGATCGCTCGAATGACAGTAAATGCGAAAAGGGCGTTGAGGAGTGGCTTGGCAATGATTAGATTGTAGAAAACGGCCTGGTAGCTCAAGAAGAAATCTAGGGAAACCAGGCGAATTGTATCTGGTATAACGCAGGAGATAAGGACGGCGAATACTATAGCGCCTGAAAAAGATGATAGTTTTTCAGGAGAAAGTTTCTAAACTCACCTGCACGCAGCGCAAGCCGAATCGCCCGACGATCATAGTTTTTAGGCCGGTTTGCCAATTTTAGGCGCATATGCAATAACGTCCATGTGACGGGCAGGTAGACGATAACTGCTAGCGAACTGAAGAGTAAACGAGCGGATATTGATGGCAACTGGAAGTGACGAGGCATGTAGTCAGACGGACAAAGTATAGATGTGGGATACGGATCTATGCTGAGCCACAGCACGAAAATGATAGTGGTGGTGACAAGCAGAGTTCCGCTGATCGCTGAAATGTATAATGGCGTACTGGGTGCTTGCGGGGAAAATGTGTAAAAACAGCCATTTTCTCGTTGAGATCCAATTTTAGCTAATAGTATAAATAGAAAAATAATTGAGCTTTTTTCACTATTCCTCAGCTCAAAAATATAGAAATTATTATTTAAAAAAATCAAATATAAATTTTCAGCAAAAATCGGCAATTTTTACCACTATTTTGGCGTTTAAGCTGTTTAAAAGTTACTTAGAGAGTTTTTATACTTCAAATAAGCTGGATTTTACTGAAATGCATATCTACTTATAGGAGAAAAGTCCCCCCCCCCCGATAATGCGAAAGCTCCGGTGTGTTCATTTTTTATATGCCCTACCAAGAAACACCACTGTCAAATGTGTGGCTGTCAGTTTCCGGTAGAATATTGGAAACTGGATCATCAGCAGCTTGTCCAGCGAGAAAATGAAGTCGGCCAACCCGGTATAGGGAAAACTGTAGAGGAGCACGTACGAAAACCCATTTTTCAGACAGTCGCGATGATTTATAACGGTGGTCGCTGGAATCTCAGGTTTTTAGTGATTTTTTAGGCTTACGGTCAAAGAAGAGGTAGACCAACAAGCGACGCGCCATCGAGACGCCGTTCCCGATGGCGTAGGTGCAGTCGGCGACGCAGAGGAATAGTGTGACGGCCATTTCCTTGCGGAAAATACGCTGTTTTGCGCAGTAGATGAGCACGAACAGGTTCGAGGAGAGGACGATTGTGTCTGAATATGTGAGCGAAATTTTGGACCAATTTTTGCTGCGCGATTCCGCTTTTCAAAAAGTTTTAGGCTGCGCATTTTGGGCTCAAAATTCCTCTTTATATTTGTAATACAAAAATGAGGTGCTTTGGCATTATCGGGGGGGGGGGACTTTACAATTTTTCATCAAAAATTATAGTTTTTCCCGGGAAAAATCCGCTTTTCGGAGCAAAATTTTGAATTTTTAAAAATGTTGGAGTTTTTTTTATATAGTTTTCGACTTGATTATAGTTAAATTTTGCGAAAAAAGCGATTAAAATTGTTATTATTTTATTCGAAATTTCTGGACGTATAAAAAAATTAGTCTCCCCCCGATAATGCAAAAGCTCCGAAATGTCGGAAAATGATGGTTTTCCTCGCCAACTTTAAATAGACTTACTAAAAACATTCTGAACGGTAATGTTGATGACGTCGAAGGCGGACATTGCAAATTTAGGAGAGTTTGGAGGGGTAGTGCCGCCGAACTATGTGAGCCTGGTGTATTTTTGGTCTTCCTTGGCAGCGTGTGAAGCCGGAAAATGCGAATTAGGCGCACCTGGGGGATAATAAGTTGAAAACGTGCGCGAGCTATTGTATAGTTTATAAATTAAAAAAGAATTATGTTTATCGATAAAGAAAATTAGGGCATTTAACGGGAACTGAACAAAGGAAGAGCAGAAAGAGCAATGAAGAGAAGCCCCAATTTTGAAAAGGAAACGGTACTGCTCTGTTAGCGAGGAGCTAATTTTTCTTTGTATCTGTCGCCTGTTAATAATCGGTAAAGCATGTTTAGACTGTTTTTAGTAGTTTTTGATTTCTCGGAAGTTATAAGCAATATTAACACTTAACCAAATTGAATTTTTTGTCTTTTTGATAATTTTTTATACTCTTTTGACAAAAACTTAGAAAAGAAATGGCGACATGATAACTTTTAAAAATGTCGTAAGTCATAATATCGAATTTATATTGTCGACATTTCATAATGTCGACAATCAGAATGTCGAAATTCAAAATGTCGACATTTAGAATGCGGAAAATCATATTGTCGAAATACAAAATCGAGAAAACAAAATAGAATTTCTTGCATATTTCTTGCATATAACGAAATTGCATATTGTCGAGATTTCTCCCGGAATATCCACAAAGTATGCAGGAAATTCGACATTGTGAAATTTCGACATTGTGACATTTCGACATTGTGAAATTTCGGCATTATGAAATTTCGGCATTAAGGTCTTTAAGAGATTGGGAATTTAACAGACTTAAAAGTAGTTTGTGTTGTATGTAGATTAACTTTTTGAGTACATTCGTCAGCCACCCGCCTTACAAGAATCCAGCCCCCTATTCGCACGCCCATTAATTTATTTGCCCCGCCAAATTTTTGCTATCTCGCTGCGTGGACATGGAGATGTTTTTCGTGGCGACTTTTCGGTCTTCCTCATTCAGGGATCTGATGATGGTGGCGGCAAAGTAGATGTTCACCAACGGCTTGACGGTCATTAGGTTGAAAAATAGGGTTTGGTAGTGGAGGAAGAAGGGGAGGAAGAAGACACGGATACTGTCGGGGATGACGTAGGAGATCAGGACGGCTAGGACGATTGTTCCTGAAAATTGACGGTTGAGAGGGACAGGCTAGCAGTGATTCTTAGGGAATTGATGGAAAAACGGGGAGGCGAGCTAGCAATGATCAGTGAAGAAGCGAGGGCCGGCTAGCAGTGGTCATTGAGGAAGCGCGAAGGCATGAATTACAGTTATAGTAACCTACCTCCCCTAATCGCCAGTCTGACCCCCTTCCTTTCATGGGCCTTTCGGCGTGATAGCCCGCCAAGCCGTGCCCGTACGATGTAAATAAGTACTGGAACGTAGGCTACCACCGAGAGGGTTGTCAGGGCCAGCTGGGCCCAGACGGAGGGGAGCTGGAATCGGCTGGGCATGTAGTCGGAGGAGCATAGAATTGTTGTCTCGTAGGGGTCCATATTAAACCATTCGATAGCAATCCAAAGTGTGGTTCCGCAAAAGAGAAGGGTGATACCTGAGTTTTAAGGTGTGGATGAGAGAGAGAGAGAGAGAGAGAGAGAGAGAGAGAGAGAGAGATAGAGAGAGAGAGAGTGAGAGAGAAAACTTACCCAAAAATACATAGTAAAACCTGCGAACCGGAATCTCGCGGTAGAAGAACGGATACTTGACCATGATGAGCTTGTCGATGGAAAAGATAAAATCAGCAAAACCGGTATATGGGAAGCTGTAGAGGATCAAGAAAGAGTAGAACTGCTTCATGCAGTACAGGTTGTTGACGATGATTGTTGCTAAATTTTTGTTTGTGTAGATAAAGGGAGAGAAAGAGAGAGAGAGAGAGAGAGAGAGAGAGAGAGAGAGCGAGAGAGAGAGCGAGCGAAAGAGAGCAACAGACAAAACCTACGATCCAGAAATAGGTAGATGTACAACCGGCGAGCCATCGAATACGCATTTGCCAGAGCATAAGTAGAATCGGCGAAGCAGAGAAATAGCGTAACTGCCAGTTCCTTACGCCCAGATAACCCGCGGAATATTGAGAAGCCAAGGACTCCAAGGTTTGCTGTTAGTACTACAGCATCTAAATAGGGTATTAAGTGTTTTTACGGGTTTTTTAAGCCTTTCAGAAGCAAAACAATTTCAAATTCACTTACTAACAACATTTTGGAGCGCAATGTTGATAATATCCCACGTGGAGGACGACATTACGATTTAGGAAATGCGTAGGTTTAGGCTTGAGCTTAGGTTTGGCTTAGGTTTAGGCCTAAGAATGGGCTTAAGCCTAGGCTTAGGCTTGAGCCTGGGCTTAAGTTTAGCTTAGGCTTAGTTTTGTGTATAGTTGATATTAAGGTGGAGATAGGTGTCCGTACTTTGGGTTCTTAGACGGGCGGTTCGTTTTCCCGGACCGTGTGTTTGTATCGTGTGGGATCTCATGCGGCGCTGATGTCTAGGAAGCCGTTTTTGTGAAATTGCCCTGATGACAAGCGATAATTTCGTGTCAACCTGGAGTACATGACCGGGCGAGAGAGGGAGAGAGAAAGAGAGAGAGACATTTTCGAAGCTGTTCTAGCGTGTTTTTCAATTTATTCGACTCCCACGCTGTGTAGAAACGGAAACAGAAATTGTCTGTTTCCTGCCATCGTCTTCATTCAGAGTCTTGATGATGGTGGCCGCCAGGTAGACGTTCAGCAACGGTTTGGTCGTGATCAGGTTGAAGAATAGGGTTTGGTATCGGAGGAAGAAGGGGAGGGAGATGATGCGGATGCCATCAGGGATGACATAGGAGATGAGGACGGCTAGGACGATGGTTCCTGGAAATCCAAGGTTGAAATTCAGGCAGGCTTGCAGTGATTGATAGGGAATTCATGGAAAACGGTGGAGGCAAGCTAGCAGAGATCATTGAGGAAGCGAGGGCAGGCTAACATAGATCATTGAGGAAGTGGAGGGCAGGATAGCAGAGATCATTGAGGAAGTGGAGGGCAGGATAGCAGAGATCATTGAAGAAGCGGCGGGCAGAGAAAGCAGAGAAATTAGTTCCAACCTCCTCTAATCGCCAGTCTCATCCCGCGTCGATCATGCGACTGTAACCGCGATACCGACCCAAATCTTGCCCGTACGATGTAAATAAGTACTGGAACGTAGGCTGCGACAGATAGCGTCGTCAGGCCGAGCCGGGCCCATATTGAGGGCAGCTGGAATCTGGGTGGCATGTAGTCGGCTGGGCATAGGATTGTCGTGTTATAGGGATCCATATTAAGCCATTCGATAGCGATCCAAAGTGTAGTTCCGGAAAATAGGAGGGTAATGCCTGAATTTAAAGGTTAGAAAGAAAGGAAGAGCGAGAAGAGAGAGAGAGAGAAACTCACCCAAAAATACATAATAAAACCTCCTAACCGGCAGCTCACGATAGGAAAACGGATACTGCACCATAAGCAGCTTATCAAGGGTGAAGACCAAATTTGCCGAGCCGGTGTAAGGAAAACTGTAGAAGAGGATGAAGGAGAAGATTTGTTTCATGCAATCGCGATTCGTGACTTGGAGACTGGCTAAAAATGGTTTGTTGGACGAGAGAGAGAGGGGGAGGGAGAGAGAGAAAGAGAGAGAGAGAGAGAGAGAGAGAGAGAGAGAAAGAAAGAGAGAGAAAACCTACGATCCAGGAAAAGATAAATATAAAACCGTCGCGCCATCGAATACCCATTCGCTACTGCATAAATACAGTCGGCGAAACATAAAAATAGCGTCACAGCCAGCTCCCTCCGGCCGGCCAGCCCTCGACAAGTCGAAAACCCGATGACCCCAATGTTCGACACAAGGACTACGGTATCTAGAGCAACAATTTTTGCAGTGAAACTTGAACTTACTGACGACATTCTGCACGCCGATATTGATCAGGTCCCACGTTGCCATCGGGTGTCTGGATTTCAAAGCCGCCGGAAGACAAGGTTGCCAAAAGTTATAGTGCGTATCGTCTCGGAATGCCCTCAAAAATGACGACTTGTTGTTGTGGAAGGGCTTTACGGTGGGCGTATTTCGCAGAAAGGTGACCTCGTTGCGGAAGTTGGTCGCACGTGAATCGTGCGTCCGTGGGAGCCAGACGTGCGATCGTTTTGTTTTAATTTCGAGCAATTACCACGGCAGTTAACGATCTCTGTCTTTCTCGCGCTCTCTCTCTCTCTCTCTCTCGTGCTCTTTCTCTCGCCGGCAGAAGTCTTTACGGGAAAATGAGACTTCGAAAATGATCTCTTATTCACCTCTCTCTCACTCACTCTCACTCTCTCTCTCTCTCACCCTCTCTCTTTCTCTCTCTTTCTCTCGCTCTCTCTCTTTCTCTCGCTCTCTCGCTCTCTCGTCCTCATTTTCTTGCTATATAATTTCGCATTTAATTAGCTTAATAAATCTATAACTTCATTTACTCATTTTATTTTGGCGCCGAGACAGACACTGAGATATTTTGCAGCTGTCTCTCATCCTCCCGTAATGTCTTGATGATGATGACGGCAAAATACGCATTAAGGAGAGGCTTCGCGGTCATCAGGTTGAAGAAAATATTTTGGTATCGGAGGAAGAAGGGCAGCCAAAGGACCCGGAAACAGTCGGGGATGGCATAGGAGATGAGCACGGATAGGACGATGGTACCTGGAAGTGAGGGGTAGATCTGAGCAGGCTAGCAGAGATCATTGAGGAAACCAGCGCTCTTTTACAACTCACCCCCTCTCATCGCGAGCCGTATCCCTCGGCGATCATGAGCAGAACGTAGCGGGACAGGTCCGTACCGTGCCCGTATGATGTAAACAAGTACTGGAACGTAGGCCACGACCGATAGTGTTGTCAGAGATAGTTGCGCCCAAATTGAGGGGATTTGGAATCGAGTCGGCATGTAGTCAGCAGGACACAGAACCGTTGTGTTATAGGGGTCCATTTTGATCCACTCGGCTGCTATCCACATTGTCGTGCCGGTTAGGAGGAGGGTTATGACTGAAAGTGGTAATGCGAGAGAGAGATAGGGAGAAAGAGAGAGAGAGAGAGAGAGAGAGAGAGAGAGAGAGAGAGAGGGAGGGAGAGAGAAATAGATAGAGAGATAGATAGAAACTCACCTAAAAATACGTAGTAAAACCTCCGAACCGGGAGCTCACGATAGAAAAACGGATACTGTACCATTAACAGCTTATCAACAGAGAAGATAAAATCGGCAAAACCGGTATAAGGGAAGCTGTAGAGGATCAAGAAAGAGTAGAACTGCTTCATGCAGTACAGGTTGTTGACGACGATTGATGCTGAAAACGCTGGTATTGCTCTCGCTCTCGTACTCTCTCACTCGCCCTCACTCTCTCATTCTCTCTCGCTCGCTCTCCCTCTCTCTCTCTATCTCTAGCTCTCTCTCGCTCTCTATACAACTTACTATCCATAAATAATAACACGTAAACCCGACGCGCCATCGAGTACGCATTCGCCAATGCGTACGTAGAATCGGCGAAGCATAGAAATAGCGTAACCGCCAGCTCCTTGCGCCCGAATAGCCCACGCCAAGCAGCGTAGCACAGGATTCCGAGGTTCGAGGCGAGGACGATCGTATCTTGGAAAGTAGGAATAAGCTTAGGCCTAGCTTAGGCGGGCTTAGGCTTGGCTTAGGCTTCGGCTTAACCAACTTACTAACAACATTTTGAACGGCAATGTTGACAATATCCCACGGGGTGGACATAGGCCAAAAATTACAGAATCTTGTTATTTTTTTTTATTCAGATTGGTATCTGAAAATCTTTAAGTAAGAATTAATATAAATGGCATATATAATCCAAAAAAATTTGAATAATAGATAATATTATTGAAGGGAGCGTGACGCGAAACTGAACAAAACATTGAGGACAAATTCCCATTCGACACTTTTTTTTTTGAAAATCCACAGGCGCGGGAACCCTCAGTTTCGGTAGACGATTTTCGGTTGGTTCAATATTGTACTTTATGGGAATTTCACGAAAGCTTGGCAATTCTGATGTTCAATGCCGAGCCTAGAATGAAATTCGAGGCGTACGGAGGTGTCATTCGTACTTGGGTATGGACTGAGCGCGTGAGCATCGGGAAATCCTCAAGTTTCTCTGCTAGCTTGCCTCGCAGAGAGCGAGAGAGTGGAATAGAGACAGAGAGAGAGAGAGAGAGAGAGAGAGAGAGAGAGAGAGAGAGAGAGAGAGAGAGAGAATGCTACTTCTAGTAACTTCCATCCTTCACAACCCCTTTCAGCTTGAATAAAATTTATCGCGTTTCATGTGTAGCAACAGACATCGTCTTTCCGGCCGACTTGTCCGCATTAAGCGTTCGTATAATGAGACACGCGAAGCAGACGTTGACCAACGGCTTCAGCGAATTCAGGTTGAAGAACAAGGTCGACATTGAGGTATACAAAGAAAAGCTGACGAGTCGAAGGATGTCTGGCACGACGTAGGAGATCAGATGATGGCTGCCATGAGGCTTGCTGGAACGAGTGGGATCCGTAATTTCCCCAAGAATCTCTGCTAGCCTACCCTTCCTCAAAGAATCTCTGCTGGCTTGCCCTTCCTCAAAGAATCTCTGCTAGCCTGCCTTCCTCAAAGAATCTCTGCTAGCCTGCCCTTCCTCAAAGAATCTCTGCTGGCTTGCCCTTCCTCAAAGAATCTCTGCTAGCCTGCCCTTCCTCAAAGAATCTCTGCTAGCCTGCCCTTCCTCAAAGAATCTCTGCTAGCCTACCCTTCCTCAAAGAATCTCTGCTATCCTGCCCTTCCTCAAAGAATCTCTGCTAGCCTGCCCTTCCTCAAAGAATCTCTGCTATCCTGCCCTTCCTCAAAGAATCTCTGCTAGCCTACCCTTCCTCAAAGAATCTCTGCTAGCCTACCCTTCCTCAAAGAATCTCTGCTATCCTGCCCTTCCTCAAAGAATCTCTGCTATCCTGCCCTTCCTCAAAGAATCTCTGCTATCCTGCCCTTCCTCAAAGAATCTCTGCTAGCCTACCCTTCCTCAAAGAATCTCTGCTAGCCTACCCTTCCTCAAAGAATCTCTGCTATCCTGCCCTTCCTCAAAGAATCTCTGCTAGCCTACCCTTCCTCAAAGAATCTCTTCCTGCCCTTCCTCAAAGAATCTCTGCTATCTTGCCCTTCCTCAAAGAATCTCTGCTAGCTTGCCCTTCCTCAAAGAATCTCTGCTAGCCTGCCCTCGCTTCCTCAAAAATCTCTGCCAGTTCCCCACTTACATCCCTTAATCGCCAAATTCGCTGCTCTCTTCTCGTAGGCGGAATTCCGGGTGAGTCTCCCGACTCTCATGCGGACAACGTAAACAAGTACAGGCACGTAGGCGATGACCGACAGGGTGGTGGTGATAAATTGAGCAAAAATTGCGGGATTCTGGATCCGTGCCGGCATGTAGTCGCCCTGGCACAGGATGCTAGTTTGCCACTCGGGTATCAGAAGCCATTGAATGAATAGCCAGGCAGTCCAGGCCATGCAGATTACGGTGGTTACTGAAAAGGGTAGCATGGATTAGGCTTAGGCTTGGCTTAAGTTTGCTTGGGCTTAGGCATAAGCTAGGTTTAGGCTTGGGCTTAGCTTAGGTCTAGGCTTAGGCTTCGGCTAAGGCTTATCTTAGGCTAAGCTTAGGCTTGGCTCGGACTTAGGCTTAGGCTTGGACTCTGGCGTAAACTTGGGCTTTGCTTCGGATTAGGTCTAGGCTTCAGTTTCGGTGTCGGCTTCGGCTTAGGCTTAGTTTAAGCTTAGGGACAGGCTTAGGCTTAAGTCTAGGCTTTGGATTAGGCTCAGGCTCAAAAACCCACCGGCAAAAACCATATAAAAATTTCTGGTTTTCATCTGCCGGTAGTGGATTGGAAATTGGATCATCATGAGCTTGTCCAGGGAAAATAAGAGATCCGCTGCACCCATGTAGCTGAAGCTGAGCAGCAGGAAGAAAGGATAGCCAAGTCGCATGCAATCTCGATTTGTCACCATTTGGGTGCCTAGAAAAAGGTTCAGCTTAGCAGAGGTCATTGGGGAAGCGTGGGCGGGCTAGCAGAGATCATTGGGAGGTGACGGCAGACTAGCAAAGATAATTGAGGAAGGGAGGGCAGACTAGCCGAGATCATTGAGGAAGCGAGGGCAGGCTAGCAGAGTCCATTGAGGAAGCGAGGGCAGACAAGCAGAGATCATTGAGGAAGCGAGGGCATGCTAGCAAAGATCATTGAGGAAGCGAGGGCAGGCTAGCAGAGATCATTGAGGAATCGAGGGCAGGCTAGCAGAGATCATTGAGGAATCGAGGGCAGGCTAGCAGAGATCATCGAGGAATCGAGGACAGGCTAGTAGAGATCATTGAGAAAACGAGAACAGGCTAGCAGAGATTTTTGGCGCGCTCTCTCCACTCACCATCCAGAAATATCGTGTAATACAACCTTCGTGTGATCGATATCGACGCACAAATCCCGTAGATAGAGTCGACGAAGCATAGAAATAGCGTGACCACCATTTCCTTGCCCACCAACCGGCGCGCAATACAGTACCCCAGCACGGCCACATTTGAAATGAGGACGGCGTACGCTGAAAAACCGCTAATTGAACCCGATCTAACCGATTACGCACTCAAAACCAGTGGCTGCCCGGTGTTAACGACGGTCCAAAAGTCCATTCTGGAAACGGAAAGATTAGAATCAAATTTTTTCCGAGAATATGAACCCAGCATGGAGTTCCTCAAGGTCTCGCCGCGCCCTTTGTAGCGCCCTGAGATTTGCCGAAAGTATTTCTCATCAACCCGCGATTTTTGGCGACAAAAAACTGGCGGTTGAAAATGACGCATAGGTTGGTTTTTAAAGAGCGTTTGAAGGGACAGATAAAATTTTTAATTGAGAAAATTGTGAAAAATTTGGGCAGGCTAGCAGAGATCGTTTAGGAAATAGAAAAAGAGAAAACTTATTTGAAATCATCGGGATTCATACCGAAAATGAGTGTTTTTAAGCCTTTTATCTGTATTTTCTTGTATGTTTTTTGTATATAATCTCTCCTATAATAGTTCAATAAACTCTTTATTCAAATTTTCAAAAATAATTGACGCCAAAAAAACATAGAAATTAGCATAAGTTGGTGTGTGTGTTTTGGGGGAGGGAATCCTGATTCCTTGAGTATTATGCAAATGAAAGGCGCGCAGGGGAAAGTGAATAAATTGTACGAGGGGAATCGAAAAATTGATTAAAATAAATCTTAATCAATTTAATTGGTCAAGGAGAGGTGAAATTCACAACGCTACTAGCAATGCGCAACAGAAAGATACAAGGAAATATGTAAATTGTATAGTTTAGACAAGGAAAAACTGTACAAGAGCCGGGGGATGTAGTTTGTAGTTTGTACTTTCATTGTGGAAATGATGAGGAAATCTGGATTTCATGCTCCCATTTCCGCTTTTTCTCTGGGCCCAGCGATACGGTATTATGGCTTTGGATACGGTGGCGATCTCCTCGATTTTCGACCCGTTTTCGACACGAGAAATGGCTGTGCTGCAGCCTCAATCCTCGGCATTTAGGTCTTCGACAATCTGGAATTCGGAAATATAGATTTGACTTGAGGGTTCCTTTAAATGAGTTTAACCCCGATCCCAAAGAATCTCTGCTAGCTACCTCTTCTCTCGTTCTCTCCCTCGCTCTCTCTCAATCGCTCATTCTCTCTCCCCCTCTCTCTCGCTTGTTCTCTCGCTCCCTTTCTCTCTCGCTCTCTGTCGCTCGTGCTCTCTCTCTCTCTCTCTCTATCTCTCGCTCTCTTTCTCGCGCCTTCTCTATGTCTTCCTCAGTCTCCAAAATTTCTGTGCCCGATTGCGTCAGTGAATTCTTTCTTAAATGATGTCTGCTAGCCTACCCTACCGGATCCCGCTGAATTCTCCAAGAATCCCTGCCCCCTTGCCAAAACCAACCTGTATCAGATTATCAATCCCCATCAGATATCCATCCTCATTATTCCCGGGTGTCCACGTGTCTCGATGGCTCAACCTCCTTCCAGCCTCTATCCGCGTCGACTTGGCGAAGTCAATCGCCCACACCCCCACTTGGTCTCTGTCGTACATCAACAGGAGAGAGCTGCCCACCACCTGAAAGTCATCAATTTCAAAAAGTACGCCACAATACTATACCTCATGTGCAGCAAAGAACTCGCTGTGCTCGACGGCGTCTCGCATTTTGATGAGTCTGTTTAGGATGGCTTGACGAACTCGCTTCACATCTGCGCCAAAGAATTCGCGCATCGTCGCCGAGACGTCCTCCCAGCTGCGAACCTTCTTGAAGTTCTTTTGGAGGGAACCGCCAGGCATCTGGAAGTTGTGATGTAAATATGAATGTTCGAGAGATATATAATACGCTGGTTTCCTCAACGATCCCTGCTAGCCTGCCCCCACTTCCCCAATCGTCTCTGCATGTCTGCCCTCGCTTCCTCAATGATCTCGGCTAGCCGGCCGTCTCTTCCTCGATGATCTCTGCTAGCCTGCCCTTGATTCCTCAATGATCCCTGCTAGCCAGCCCTCGCTTCCTCAATGATCCCTGCTAGTCTGCCCGGACTTCCTCAATGATTTCTGCTAACCTACCTCCACCAACCCAGGATCGAACCCCGATTGTTTGCCTGGAAAGCGCAACCACTACCAGTTAGCCATGTGCACGAGTCAATTTTTTAATTTTTCTTAAGACTTTTCGCGTTTTCGCTCCAATTTTGCGCCCTTGGAATATTGTGTGGCCCGGGGAGGGGGAATAGGATTAAAAAAACCCGTGGACGAAAAGCTGGTGGGCAAATAGATGGCGAGCAAGTGAGCCCCCCGGAAAGCAAGGCGAAGTGATGTATGTTCTTTTGTCTGCCCCCAACACGACACCCCACTCGAGGCATTGACGCAACGTGGCGAAAAGCGGAGATGTTCGGGACGGCGCACGTTCAACAAGTTCAAGACGTTTGGGTAAATACGGGAAAATTGGGTGGTCAAACGAGTGAATTTGGCCATATGACATCATGGCTAAGTGGTAGTGCTCCAGAGTTCCAAGAAAACCACCCGGGTTCGACTCCCGTCGGAGGCAAAATTTTGCTTTTTGAAAATGACATCAATTTTCCTCTTTTGAATGGCTGCTCACCTTGGCGGCCTCAATCCGGAAGCCGAGCTGGGCGGAGCTGCTCTCCCGCTCGCGGAACTGCATGTAGCGCAGCTTCGTGATGCTAAAATAAAGTGATAAATTGCGTCTAAATTCCTGAAAAGTCTCTGCTACCCTGCCCTAATTTGGGACTATCATTAATGTGCGTACCTTCTCCTTTTATGCTCCTCCTCGGTGGGCTCGTCGGGGTCGATGGCGACCATCTTGTCGTAGAGGTCCGGGCGGAGCTTGGTGTTTGATACTTCGGATTCGAGGAATGTCCTGGAAAGGAGGGATTTGGTAATTTTTGCATTTTCAAGGGGCTGGGAAGCTAAGAAATCGCAGATTTTGCCTGGCAACGTGGCAGAGATTCTTTGTGGAAAGTAGGCTAGCAGAGTTCTTTGAGGAAGGGCAGGCTAGCAGAGATTCTTTGAGGAAGGGCAGGCTAGCAGAGATTCTTTGAGGAAGGGCAGAGTAGCTGAGATTCCTTGAGGAAGGGCAAGCTAGCAGAGACTCTTTGTGGCAGGCAGGCTAGCACAGATTCTTTGAGGAAGGGTAGGCTAGCAAATACCTTTAGGGAAGTCAGGCTAGCAGAGGTTCTTTGAGGAAGGGCAGGCTAGCAAAGAACCCTGAGGAACACGGGTTTGCAGAAATCTTTTGAGAATTTGGAATACATTATTTGAGGTTGAAATTTTGTTTAAATTCCCCAAGGATCTCTGCTAGCTCTCGAGAATACAGAAAAATGCTCTCAAAAATCTTAATAGCCCAACCCACCTTGTCCCAACTTTAATATCCATAATCGCCGTATGAGACGGATCCCGGAATTGCGACAGCAGGTCCTCGATCTCAATGAAGCTCTCCTCATTCTTCTCGATTTGTCGATGGAATCTGGGGGCGAAGCCGATTTCCTGGAGACGCGGGTCCTTCGATATAGCCGCGTAGGCGAGGCCCTCGGCTCGGTTTGAGCACTGCTTCTTGTAGAGGGTATTGCATGAGGCGGGGACGATGCTTCCTGAAAAAAAAGTTTTCAAATGACTTTTTTGTACAATTTTTTTCATGATTCTCTCGCTCCCTCTCACGCTCTTTTGCTCTCTCTTTCTTTCTCTCTCCCTCTCACTCGCTCTCTCTCTCTATCTCTCTCTCACCTTCATGTCCACTCAACTGGACCCATTTCTTCAGCCGTTCCTTCAGCCAATTATCGATTGATTCCCGTGGCAGGGCTGTGATGGCCATCGTCTCCACGGAGACCTGGAAAAAATATGTAAATTTCGTTTTTGCAAGGATTTAATTCCCCGGCAGGCTAGCAAAGATTTTTGGGGAACCTACTTAGAATTTCACGACCCTTTAAAAGCGCTAAAAATCAAGCGCGAGGTGTCAGGCTTGCAGAGATTCTTTAGGAAGTATCACCATCGTTTTTATTTCGTTTCTGAGGGCAGGCTAGCAGTGATTCTTTGCGTAAATCAAAATTCGCGTCAAAACAAATAGGTTTTCAATAGAAAAGGGAAGGCTAGCAAAGACCATTTCGGAAATCAATAAAAAACCGGCCTTCTCCAGCTTATGCCAAATGTCAATTAACATCCGTGGGTCCAGTTTTGACGGTTTTTTAGCGGGCCACAGAAATGATGAAGCCAGGGGGAGGGGAAGCCTAATATGGCGTATATAAGCCCGGCTGCCGCCTTGAAATGAATAAGCCGATCACAGGCGACATAACCCTATTTGGCACTCGTCATTTTTGGATGCACCACGCTGGGTGACGGTTTTGGGCTATGGTTTGTCTCTCGTGCTCTCTCTCTCTCTCCCTAGCTCTCTCTTGCTCTCTCTTTCTCTCTCTCTCTCTGTTCCCTTGCACTATCTCCGTCCGTTTTCAAACTTTCAAACTCTTGACGTGTTTCTCCCTTCCTGTCGCTCTCACTCTCTCTCTCTCTCTCTTTCTCTCTCTCTTTCTCTCTCTCTCTCTCTCTGTTGCTCTCTCGCTTCCCTTGCACTATCGCCGTCCGTTTTCAAACTTTCAAACTCTCGACGTCTCTCTCTCGCACTCTCTGGCTCTCTCACCCTCGCTCTATCCGTCTCTCTCTCGCGCTGCCTCTCTCTCTCTTGATTCCCATGTGACTGTATCGAAAATCGAACCTGAAGAAGCCGAACCCCGTGAAGCGCAACCCGTGCTTTTTGGTGAGACCCTCACACAACGCCCCGAAAGCCGATTATATTGCTCGCGACGGCTACTGATAAAGGCGGGCCCCTCCAACCTTCTCATGACTATTTTCAGGCCCTTCATCTAGTCATCGCGCTTGACAACATTAACCCGAAAATCGTGCCAAAACATTATCAGCATGCGGCAGTTGGCACAAGAATCGAAAGTTGGTAAAAACGCCTTGAAAAATTTGTCGCTGGATCCGAAAAATCAAAACTGCTTTTGAGATCCCGGAAATGTCCCATCGACGTTGTCACGATTTTTAAGATAAAAATGGCGCTCAGATTTAAATAGAAAAATCGGAATGAAGCATGAAAAATTCTGGAATTGCGGCTCTGACGTCAAAGGACCCAAAAATGTTGCGAGTCATGTAATGGATTTTTGAGGGTTGAAAGGCGAGGTAAAATTACCCACGGGAGTGAGAAAGAGAGAGAGAGAGAGAGAGAGAGAGAGGCGGAGAGAGCGAGAGCGAGGGAGGGAGAAAGAGAGGGAGATTCACAAAGTCACGCTCCTTTAAGGTCCTGCTAGCACAGGTCCTTTGAGAAAGCTATCATAGAGAAAGCACGAGTGAGATGGACACTTAGAGAAAGAGAAGGAGAGAGAGAGAGAGAGAGAGAGAGAGAGAGAGAGAGAGAGAAAGACAGAGACAGAGGGCGACAGACAGAGAGAGAGAGAGAGATCTAGGAAAAGCATGAAAAACCAGTGTATGAGACCATTAATGCGCCCAGAAAATGTCACGTCGCCTTTAAAGCAATAATTTACATAAAAAATCCAGAAAAATGAACAAAAAAAACCATGAAAACCAGCCGTCACTCCCCCTTTAAAAGCCGCCGAAAACCCACATCAGTATTACAAGAGAAGCTCCTCTTTTCCGCAAAGCATCTCCGCTTCTGCAGATGTCGTTGCGATATTAGCTCATAGAACGTAGGCGTGAGATCGAAGGTCTGATCCCTCCTGACAATCCCTCTACTCCCCTCCGGCACTGAGGACGCCATATCCGACGCGCATACTGTCAGCGCTAACGGTCTTGCCATCGGCACGGCCATCCAATGAGGGGATACTGTAGCGGAATACGGTACTACGAGAGGATACGGTAGACGATGTTGATGGGAGTATTTTGAAGCCGTAGTGTTGCGGGTGGAGAGTTGAAAATACGGCTCTTCTTCTCTTCGTTCCGGGACCTCCCCCGACCCAGCCAAGGCCAAGCTCCGCCCATTTTTCGGGCCTTCTCCTCCCGATGCTTTTCAATGCTTTTCCCCCGCCTATTTTGGCTGAACGAACAGTGAACACCAGCCCATTCAGAGGTTCCCAGAAAAAAACATGCGTGAATTCGGGGGGTTCCCTGTAAAATTGATTTTTCGGGAGCAGACTGGCAGTGGTTTTTGGGGAAACTGGAAGGGGCAGGGGCAAACGAGCAGAGACTCTTAAGGAAACCGCATTGATTTTGCCAGGGCAAGGTAGCAGAGATTATTGGGGGAAACCAGCCAATTTTTTAAATGCAGGTCGAGGCAGGCTAGCAGAGATTCTTCAGAATTTTTCGAAGCTCGGGAAGGCTAGCAGAGATTGCTTAGGAAGCCGCAACGCTTCCGAAAAGGGCCAGCGAGCAGAGATCCTTCAGGAAATTTCCCCATCTCCCGCCCTCCAGGTGCATTCACACCCTCAAATGTTGCATACTGTAGTCCTGACCGATTTCCCAGCCTTTCTTGAGCGTTTCTCTCTCCCTCTCTCTCTCTCTCTCCCCTCTCTCTCGCTCTCTCTCTCTCTCTCTCCCTTTAACGATACCTCATTGAGGCCATGTTTATTGAAGTCCCCGGGGCTTTATGATGTGCCCATTTCGGGGTGTGTGTGCATCCCATGATAAGCCTTCTTCTCTCCCTCCATCAGGCTGCTGCCGTTAACAAGCAGCGTGTGACGACCACTGTCGAAATTTTAGTGCGAAGCGCGAGTTATCGCTAGACCGGTGGAAATTGGGGGTGAAGATGGGGTTTCAAAACTGGGGGGGTCGTGCGTAGAAAAATTCGGTTCTGATCCGTTAGCGGGGGTGGGGGGGGTGTTTAGCAGACGGTATGCAAATTTCCTTATTCAGCTTATTTAAACTGCTTAAAATCTGCACAAAACTTGCTTGAAAATGAAATTAATTTGATACTTTTCGTCATTTTTCGCATATTTTCTACAAAATTTTACATTTCCATAATTTTCCACGAGCTTTTTGCATCTAAAAAGCATAATTTCAGCGAAACAGTTCATAATTCGTTGCTTGGCGTCTAAAGGAACATTGGAAAGCCAGTTTCTATTTGCCAGGCCCCCGCTAGTGAACCAGCTCCGGAAAATGGGCCGGGTTCCCTCAAAATTGCTGCGACGCTCCCTTCCTCAGTGATCTCTGCTAGTCTGCCCTCGCTTCCTCAATGATCTCTGCTAGACTGCCCTTTTTCCTGGCACTGAACCAACTTTTGCGTAGAGCCTAGCCCCGCTATGAAAACGCCGGTTATCAGAAGCCAATAACCCGAAAAGACAAGGGCTTTTCAGTCCTTTATTACTTTCAGATATAAATATCCTAAGGCCACGACCCCCCCCCCCCCAATCTCTGGCCTGTCATTAGCCGCCCTCCGGAATTATCGATTTTACCGCCTGCAAACGCTCCCGGTACCGGAATCCCAAAAAAACTCGACAGCATCGTGCTGATAAGTGTTCTGCGAAGGGGGGGTGGATGGCGGGAAAATATTTACCCTGGACGAAAAATTCTAATTTGGTCAGCTGCAGGGTGAGGTGGTGATGGAGAGCGAATTTGGGCTTCAAAACTGTCGGAAAATAACTGGGAAAGTGCCAAAAGTGGCTGAAAACACCAAATTATTAATTGCTAATTTGCATGAGTTGTAAAAAAAGCCTAATTTGAATAATGCCGACTCAAGATAAGGTGAGTAACAAGATTCCTAATTTGCATAGGGCAGCAAGATGACAATTTTGACAAGTCTGTTTTCAAAGGCTGATTTGCATGCGAGCATTGCATGTGAAACCACCTAATTAGCATAATATGCATTTTCGAAAAATTGAATTTCACAAGGCCGATGTTCGATGTTATTTATAATTTGCATATAGGAATGGTATAAACGTAAAATACCTAATTTGCATAACAATAATACGTTCAAAAACCATGATTTTAAAAGTTGTCACTCAGTGGAAATACGAAAATTAGGCTAAAAATAAAAATGCATATTTTAATCTTAGCTACCGTATGTCAAGTGTACGCTGCGGTACGAAACAGTCCGTTATAGTACGCTATAGTACGCCATACGGTGTACGTGACAGTACGTTATAGTACGCCATACGGTATAGCCAAATTACCTTCTCCCAAAAGCTCCAGCTCGACTCGATTAGCAGATTCATCGCTAGCATGGCCGGGTTGAAGGGCTGCCTGCTGGGCCACGCGTTAACTTGAGGGTTTTTGCGTATACTATAAACTACAAGATAGAGAAAGACAATCGCAATAGAGAGAGAGAAAAGCAGGAAGAAATTATCGGAATGGAACGGAAAAATAGAAAAATAGCAAAAATGACAAAATGTCTGAAATCGGAAAAACAAAAAAAATGAAAAAATGGGAATGGGCTCTGGAAAGTTGAAACTTTTGAGGGAATTCGGTTTTTTTCGTTAGATTTAGCTGAGAGAGAGCGAAAGATAGAGAGGCAGAGAGAGAGGGATAAAGAAAAGCGTGATGAAGATATATTTTTCACTAACAAATTGCCCACACATTTGCCAAACACGGCAATTGAGGGAGAAATTGTGGGTGGGGAGAACGGTAGCCAAAATCATTGGCCGAGATAAGCCGATAGAGGGTTGTAAATGGGGGCCGGACCTCGTTTTCAGCTTCTACCCCGGGTTAGGCTTCCGTTTTGAGGGCAGATGACCCCAAAATCTCGATCAGCTGGAAGGGCTTTTTGATCGGAGATCACCTAGAGGCTCTAGGAGACTTGCCAAAAAATATATGTCGTAACTGGTTACTGTGACATCGGGCAGGCTAGCAGAGATCATCGAGGAAGTGAGGGTAGGCTAGCAGAGATTATTGAGGAAGTGAGGGCTGGCTAGCAGAGATCATTGAGGAAGTCACTACAGGCTAGCAGAGATCATTGAGGAGGCAGGGGCAGGCTAGCAGAGTCCATTTATTCCAAGCAAAAAAATAACAATTAAGAACGTTAGAAGAAAGCCGTTCCCACTCCCGAAAAAACCTTTGCTAGTCCTCCCACCTGGCCTTAAAAACTGAAGTTCAAAACAAAAATATCAAAAAATAGGCGTGTGGTTTTAAGATAAAACTTTTAACCTAAAGCCCATAAATTTAAGTGTTTTGATCAGCCCAGCGTCACCTCAAAAAGGGGAGGGCCTAAAAAGAGGCGTGCTAAGTGTTTAGGTTAAGTCGGTTGATTTTTATTTTTTTTATCGCCAGCTCTCGTCACATCAAAAAAATCATAAGTTAAGCCTATTTTTTTAAGATATTTCGGATTATTCAAGCCCTTCTTATCTCGCAAAATACCTCCGAAAATAACCTAGTGGCGGGCTATTTTGGGGACGCCATAAAGGATTGCCGAAATTCCAAACAGGCAGCACCCAAAAATAGCCACGTGATAAGCCGAGAATAAAGGGTAGTAAAGTCAAGGGAAAGCCGGCTTGTTGATTCTAGCGTATTGCTTTTTCCAAGGTGCGTAAATATTGCTACGGGATGTACGGGAAAACATGGGTCATCTGGGAGGGGAGGATTTTGAGTCTACTGCTCGGTTACTCCTTGTTATTTGGGAATCGGAGTGGGAAAGAGAAAGAGCGAGGGGAGAGAAGGATAGGGAGAGAGAGCGAAAGAGAGAGAGAGAGAGAGAGAGAGAGAGAGAGAGACAGAGAGAGAGAGAGAGAGAGAGAGAGAGAGAGAGAGAGAGAGAGAGAGAGAGAGAGAGCGAAAGAGGCCGACATTAAGCGCATTGATAAGGAGCACGTGTTGCCTTGGGAAATCGAGACTAGCGCGTACTTTGGAATCACCGGGCCCCCGAAATCAAAATCCAGAATTCTCAAATGGCCTCTGCTAGCTTGTCAGACGTTTTTACGACAAAAGACTAAGAATCTCTGCTAGCTTGTATCTTGGTTTCTACATAGCTTCAAAAATAAGGATTTGGGGGAGGCTAGCAGCGATTTTTGAGGAAAATCCTGTCGGCGTATTCTTAAGAGAGTTTTTTTTTGCGGAATCCGGAAAAGGGTAGCAAGCAGAGATTCTTGAGAAATTTTATGTCAGGTTGAGCAGATATTCTAAATTAAATTCATAAATTAAGAAATTTAGACGGCGAGGGCAACTAGCGGAGAGTCTTCAGGATCTTCT